>JASANF010003970.1:0-12503 GCA_030248245.1 Trissonchulus sp. WLG1_4 | reverse complement strand
CTGTTACTCGTTCAGTTACGTATTGCTCCGGTCCACGGCTCCCCCCCCCCCAGATTTCATTAGCTGCACAAGTGTGTTTGTGTGTACACGACAGTAATGACAATCTATCCCTTTGTTGGCCACTGTACATATACACATGACACGCACTAGCAAAACGGCACTGAAATCAAGTGACTGAATTCATCCACTTTTAGACTAAACCCTTTGAAAATCCATCAGATATCCACAGTCAGTATTGAAATCAAATAAACATTGCACAAAGCATGTTGCACATATGTCACAATTAATGCCTATAGCACAAACATGCTATAAACATAACAACCTGCCACAATCATAAACACTAAGCACAGTAAAGCAACAAAAATAAGTAACAATAAAAAAAAGAGATAACAAAACATTAAGCATGGATAACAACTTTACAATAAATGTTTCTAAAAATATTTGGAAAGATATTCGTACGTATGTGTATTGGTAGTAACCGTGCGCCTAAAGTTACTGCGAAAAACTAGGTGTAAATTCGTGTATTTTTACATAAACATACAAACAAGTGCGCCAAAGCCAGCCAATTGAATGTGATCTTCCTTGAGTATAAAGTAAGCCTGTGTGAACACTTTTGAAAAAGTGAAAAGTATAAAGTAAAAAGTACGTCTGTGTGAACCGGGCCTTATAGTCTTCTTATTTTTTGACGACGTAGCATTGGTTGCTATATGTTCCATGGTTGATCGTGACTTTTTCAACTTTCAGTGTTTTTTGCTGTATTTTTCATGTTTGTGGACCTGATTTTTATTATAAAAAGTAATTTACAAACCTTTTGCATACCAAATGACTACCTACTTGGCGGTCTCAGTTGATAGCTCTTTTTTGGGGCTGCATTTGTTGTCGTGGTCTTTGGTTCCCACGATGGTTAATGGCTAAATATTGGGTTTTGCGACATATCGCGGAATCAGTTCTATATGCGTCGTCATTTTTGACACCGACTTTATTTCAACTCTCTAGATTCATGTTGACTGATTTGACAAAACGTCACGACACCCACACATGTAACGGGGTCAGAATTTTGAAGGGAGCTCTCCGGCCAAATTTTGGGGACCCTCCTTTACTTATCGGCCAAAAATAGCCAACATTTTGCAAAGTTTTGAAAATTTTTTGCAAAAAGTGCCATTTTTACTAAATTTTGCCCAAATTTTCAGGACGTCCCCCCTGGCCCTCGATTTTAGGGGGTCCCACTCATCCGCCCGCATACATGTTTGACGACACCCCATATTTAGCCACTGACTGTGGAATGCAAAGGCCATCATATCGATATGTCAGTATTACTATTCTTTCAAAATCAAAAGTGACGTGTAAACTGTTCGCAGATTATGTGTATATGTGAATAGTAATCAAAGTTTAATTTAGATTTAGTGCGTTTGTATGTTTATGTAAAAATACACGAATTTACACCTAGTTTTTCGCAGTAACTTTAGGCGCACGGTTACTACCAATACACATACGTACGAATATCTTTCCAAATATTTTTAGAAACATTTATTGTAAAGTTGTTATCCATGCTTAATGTTTTGTTATCTCTTTTTTTTATTGTTACTTATTTTTGTTGCTTTACTGTGCTTAGTGTTTATGATTGTGGCAGGTTGTTATGTTTATAGCATGTTTGTGCTATAGGCATTAATTGTGACATATGTGCAACATGTTTTGTGCAATGTTTATTTGATTTCAATACTGACTGTGGATATCTGATGGATTTTCAAAGGGTTTAGTCAAAAGTGGATGCATTCAGTCACATGATTACAGTGCCGATTTGCAAGTGCGTGTCAAGTGTATATGTACAGTGGCCAACAAAGGGATAGATTGTCATTACTGTCGTGTACACACACACACACACACATTTGCAGCTACTGAAATCTGGGGGGGGGGAGCCGTGGACCGGGGGGGCTTGGCGGAGCAACTGTTCCGGTCGATTTTGCTTCGTGAGCCACCGATTTTGCTTCGTGAGCCACCGATTTTGCTTCGTGAGCCACCGATTTTGCTTCGTGAGCCACCGATTTTGCTCCGTGAGCCACCGATTTTGCTTCGTGAGCCACCGATTTTGCTTCGTGAGCCACCGATTTTGCTTCGTGAGCCACCGATGTTGCTCCGTGAGCCACCGATTGTGCTTCGTGAGCTACCTTCAAAACATTCTGGGAGGGGGAGCGGACCTGTCGGGGGGGGGGGGGGGGGGCGAGCTTGGTCGGGTGGGGGGGGTGAGCAATCCCCCCCGTGCTCATGTATGGTCGTGTAAACTTGTTTCAGTATTATCAAGAGTACATAATAGCGTCTCACTCTATGTAGAAGAAGAGTGAGACACTCTCCAGCCTGCCTGTGTTCTAGCACAGGCAGATGCGCTGGTCGTTTTCAGGCTACATGTTGACATTCTATGCAACATGTGACTGGCCAATCAGAAGCGAGCTTCTATTCTCTGATTGGCAGACGCCTGTACACGTGCTCCAATCATAAAACGGGATAGGATAAAAGGTTAATAACTCATTATTTATTCATAGTCTGCTTGTAAAAACATAAAAAAAGGTTTGCAAATACCTTTGGGGATATTTTGGCAAACTTTCAGCGAAATTGATTGAAAAACTTTGAAGAAATTCAGAAAAGTTCATATCTCAAAAGTTTCTCAATGAATTTCGCTGAAAGTTTGCCAAAATATTCCTAGAGGTATTTGCAAACCTTTTTAAATGTTTTTGCAAGCAGACTATGAATAAATAATGAGTTATTAAGCTTTTATCCCTATCTTAATGCTTATCAACGCATCAGCGATTATATACTAAAGTGTGTTACGCAGGGAATCTACGCGCTGATTGGCCAGTCACATGTTGCATAGAATGTCAACATGTAGCCTGAAAACGACCAGCGCATCTGCCTGTGCTAGAACACAGGCAGGCTGGAGAGTGTCTCACTCTTCTTCTGTATAGAGTGAGAAGCTATTATGTACTCTTGGTATTATGTATCTACGTAGGCGTTGGCACTTAATATTGCTAGTATTATGTATGTTTCTCTATTGTACTTTGTTACATGATTTAAGTATTGCAATGCCTAATTTTGGTTCGTTGGTGGTTTCAGTATTTTTCATAACAATTATTGTCTTATCTGAAGTTTGACTTAGTGAATCAAGCTTAGTTTATACTTGTCCGTGTCCGTAAGCCAATGCAGAACGATTGCGGCAGATAAACCTCCTATTTTTTGCACATTCATAGTCATCTGCTAGGCCAGCTTTCACACCAAAGATTAGCAGCTGCATATTTCTGCAACAGCTGACCAAACTTTTTTCTTACGGAAAAACGGACACCCTTACTTTTGAAACTTACTAGATTTTTAACACGGCGAAGTTTTATTACAATTTTTATCGAGACCTCTAGTGTGTTTGATCCTGTTTTTTTGGTTTAGTGTAGCCTGCAGCCTACTTACTGAGCTAAAGAATATTATGCCGTATGGGTTTTGGACCCAATTTTTTTGTTTGGTTAATTGTGGGACTCATGCTTCATGATGACTCCTGACTCTTGTGTTTGGGATTCACAAAAGGCGTTCAACGAGTTTGAAATCCCAAAGTTGATCATATGAACAGAGTTGGAGTAAAGTCAAGTGAACAGTGCCTAAGCTGTCGACCCGTGAGCCAATCCCAAAGTTGATCATATGAACAGGGGTGGAGTAAAGTCAAGTGAACAGTGCCTAAGCTGTCGACCCGTGAGCCAATCCCAAAGTTGATCATATGAACAGAGTTGGAGTAAAGTCAAGTGAACAGTGCCTAAGCTGTCGACCCGTGAGCCAATCCCAAAGTTGATCATATGAACAGGGGTGGAGTAAAGTCAAGTGAACAGTGCCTAAACTGTCGACCCGTGAGCCAATCCCAAAGTTGATCATATGAACAGGGGTGGAGTAAAGTCAAGTGAACAGTGCCTAAACTGTCGACCCGTGAGCCAATCCCAAAGTTGATCATATGAACAGGGGTGGAGTAAAGTCAAGTGAACAGTGCCTAAACTGTCGACCCGTGAGCCAATCCCAAAGTTGATCATATGAACAGAGTTGGAGTAAAGTCAAGTGAACAGTGCCTAAGCTGTCGACCCGTGAGCCAATCCCAAAGTTGATCATATGAACAGGGGTGGAGTAAAGTCAAGTGAACAGTGCCTAAACTGTCGACCCGTGAGCCAATCCCAAAGTTGATCATATGAACAGGGGTGGAGTAAAGTCAAGTGAACAGTGCCTAAACTGTCGACCCGTGAGCCAATCCCAAAGTTGATCATATGAACAGGGGTGGAGTAAAGTCAAGTGAACAGTGCCTAAACTGTCGACCCGTGAGCCAATCCCAAAGTTGATCATATGAACAGAGTTGGAGTAAAGTCAAGTGAACAGTGCCTAAGCTGTCGACCTGTGAGCCAATCCCAAAGTTGTCTATAAAGGGGTGGAGTAAAGTCAAGTGAACAGTGCCTAAACTGTCACCCGTGAGCCAATCCCAAAGTTGATCATATGAACAGGGGTGGAGTAAAGTCAAGTGAACAGTGCCTAAACTGTCGACCCGTGAGCCAATCCCAAAGTTGATCATATGAACAGGGGTGGAGTAAAGTCAAGTGAACAGTGCCTAAACTGTCGACCCGTGAGCCAATCCCAAAGTTGATCATATGAACAGGGGTGGAGTAAAGTCAAGTGAACAGTGCCTAAACTGTCGACCCGTGAGCCAATCCCAAAGTTGATCATATGAACAGGGGTGGAGTAAAGTCAAGTGAACAGTGCCTAAACTGTCGACCCGTGAGCCAATCCCAAAGTTGATCATATGAACAGGGGTGGAGTAAAGTCAAGTGAACAGTGCCTAAACTGTCGACCCGTGAGCCAATCCCAAAGTTGATCATATGAACAGGGGTGGAGTAAAGTCAAGTGAACAGTGCCTAAACTGTCGACCCGTGAGCCAATCCCAAAGTTGATCATATGAACAGGGGTGGAGTAAAGTCAAGTGAACAGTGCCTAAACTGTCGACCCGTGAGCCAATCCCAAAGTTGATCATATGAACAGGGGTGGAGTAAAGTCAAGTGAACAGTGCCTAAACTGTCGACCCGTGAGCCAATCCCAAAGTTGATCATATGAACAGGGGTGGAGTAAAGTCAAGTGAACAGTGCCTAAACTGTCGACCCGTGAGCCAATCCCAAAGTTGATCATATGAACAGGGGTGGAGTAAAGTCAAGTGAACAGTGCCTAAACTGTCGACCCGTGAGCCAATCCCAAAGTTGATCATATGAACAGGGGTGGAGTAAAGTCAAGTGAACAGTGCCTAAACTGTCGACCCGTGAGCCAATCCCAAAGTTGATCATATGAACAGGGGTGGAGTAAAGTCAAGTGAACAGTGCCTAAACTGTCGACCCGTGAGCCAATCCCAAAGTTGATCATATGAACAGGGGTGGAGTAAAGTCAAGTGAACAGTGCCTAAACTGTCGACCCGTGAGCCAATCCCAAAGTTGATCATATGAACAGGGGTGGAGTAAAGTCAAGTGAACAGTGCCTAAACTGTCGACCCGTGAGCCAATCCCAAAGTTGATCATATGAACAGGGGTGGAGTAAAGTCAAGTGAACAGTGCCTAAACTGTCGACCCGTGAGCCAATCCCAAAGTTGATCATATGAACAGGGGTGGAGTAAAGTCAAGTGAACAGTGCCTAAACTGTCGACCCGTGAGCCAATCCCAAAGTTGATCATATGAACAGGGGTGGAGTAAAGTCAAGTGAACAGTGCCTAAACTGTCGACCCGTGAGCCAATCCCAAAGTTGATCATATGAACAGGGGTGGAGTAAAGTCAAGTGAACAGTGCCTAAACTGTCGACCCGTGAGCCAATCCCAAAGTTGATCATATGAACAGGGGTGGAGTAAAGTCAAGTGAACAGTGCCTAAACTGTCGACCCGTGAGCCAATCCCAAAGTTGATCATATGAACAGGGGTGGAGTAAAGTCAAGTGAACAGTGCCTAAACTGTCGACCCGTGAGCCAATCTAACCCACGGTTTTACACTCGTCGGTTGCCCTCGACGCAACCCGAACCGTATTAGTGGACGTGCTACCCACGTTGACCCACCAACACGAGATAATGCTTGATTTGATGCCTGTTTTTGTTTGCTGATGCCCTAGTCAAATTTGCGCAACAGTGTACTGTACACCTGTAGGTTTGTACCACTAACCGAATGTCAGTAATGTGAAGCTATTATTCGGTTAAGCTGGAATTGAGCGGATATTTTTGCAGGTTTCGAGTATCAGGTAAAATTCACAAATTCAGTCAAAAGTGGGTAACCCGGACGCAAAGTTTTTCACCCAACCCAAACTGCGTTCACACCAAGGTCTAAACTGCATAGCTGTTTTGTTAAATTACGTCACGTTGAAATTGAACCCTTTTGGATCGGCCACAGAAATATGTGAGTTTGTTTGTTATATTGTATTAGTTGAAATTCTTTGTTTGTTATTGTATTGGTGCTGTACTTTCGGCTCATCGTTGGTGGCGGGTTGTATACGTGGTGTCTGCTGTAAAGTATCATGTTTTGTAGTTTTCTGTCAATTTTTGATATGTCATACATTTTTTGTGGTTTTTCGATGCAATGATTTGTTGTTTTGCAGAATACCTGGCAGTAAAAAACAGTGCTTAATTCAGCATAGTTCATTTACATATTATAGTCCTGAAAATTTTTCAAACAACAATTTTTAAGTTGAAGCGTTAGGTAAACCTTAAACCTTACAGTAGAGAACATAAGACAGTCACTGTTAACCGTATTTAGAATACTCAATCCTACGCCTGATCCTATAAGTCAGAAAATACACAAAACATTTAAAACCATTTTAATATACTGAAAAGAACAGGTCAAACAAAAATATACATAATTCATTCACATGATTGCACTTTATTAAATCATCATACGTTTTCACAAACAAACAATACCTATAGAATCAGAAACACGCCTTATAACATGTTCGATATTCCATCTAGGTATCAAACAAACCGTATCAGTTATCACTGTATAGTAGGTGAAATCGAAATTAGTAATATATAATATGCGCGGTGGTTAATAATAACTGTAGTTTTTCTGTGTTATTACATAGGAAACCAATTTACATTGTAGAATTTCAAAATTTTATTTACTTTTATAGTATCTGGGGCAATAGATTAAATTCATCCATATCAATATTAAATTATACAAAAGTGCAAAATACAGCAGAAACATTAACACGACAGGTTCCATTCCCACAGTTGCTACTAGTACTAATAAGTCCGTTTTAATAGTAGTAAGAATATTTCGGTATTATGTATAATTTTTATGCAGTTTTACATGTATCGGTTTATGAGTAGACGCTAGATAAAAAAAGTCCAAGTCTGCAGAAAAATATTAAAAAAGTTCAAAAAGCTGAATGACTGTAGAAAAAGTTTGAAAGTGGTAACCATGAGACTGCGGGAATGGTGAACCTGGAAGGCAAACTGGAGGGGGGATGACAGTCTGGAGACTAGAATAGACAAGGAGGGGCTTGGGGGTGCCTCGGGATTAGAGATCGGCCGGGGCCGGTGGCGGGCCGCGGGCCGACCGGACCGACGCTCAGTCAGACGGCCCGGCCCCGGCTCGGCTGCACTGCGGCCCGCGGCCCACCACCGGCCCGGGGCCGCGTGGCAGCGGGGTGGAGCTTAAGCCTCGAACCAATCAAATGAAGTTATACATGCAGAGTGGACGTCACAAACAAACCCCCCGTAGAGCAACTGCAACGGCCCCGGGCCGGCCCGGGGCCGGTGGCGGGGCGCGGCCGATGCCGGGCCCGGGCCGGCCCGGTGAAAATGGCTGCGGCCCGGGGCCGGCACTGGCTTAGCGGCCGATCTCTACTCGGGATATACTAAATATATACTAAAACAATTTGGTCGTATCAGGTATCTAGACACATTAGAGAAACTTAATTTGCTATTATTTTGGATGGTTTATTTTTGCTTTGTGTTTTCACAAAATTTCCTACTCTATTGTGTGGTTAGGCTGATGGATATGCAAAAGCATATTATGTAAAAACTTCACAGGGAAACTTCTGCTTGAGAATCATGCTTTGCGTTTGCTTAGAAGATTGCATTGCAACTGCAAAAAGCAAAACAGAATCAAAATACTTAGTCAACTTAATGTAAATAGATATAAATAAACTTTTTATGTTATAAAAGAACTCTTCTGCTTCAACTAAAGTTGTCTTTTACCTTTTAGCAATTTATACCGCTTTGAATACCTAAGTTACGAAATTATAAACTTGATATATAAACGGAGTCAAGTTTGCGCATGATACAGCGAAACAACAGTGGACTGTCTGTACAGGCTAACGGCAATAGAAGGAGTCACGGGGCTGGCAGATAATACCACAGTGATCGGCGTTTGCACATCATCGTTGCAAGCAGAGCACATCACCAAGAGTACACAATCCAAAATCCCTGTGATGTACTCTTGATATTACACCATAGGAAGAAAACAAACATTACAAACATGATTTTCTCACATTCTTAAAAAGTGTCATGTAATAATCTTGCTATTAGTTACGTTAAAAATAAAAGCCTGAAACTGTTTTGATGTCTAATTTATGGAAAAAAACAGGTGCAAATTGAGCTTTCTTGAATTCCATTTTTTAATGAGCTACATATATATTTTTACGCTCTTAATGACTTAATGAATAAGTTACCTACAAATTCAAAACAAAATCGAGATAACGGTTCCTTTTTTGCAATTTCCGGAGTTCGGAGTCGTTGTTAAAGAAGTGGCAGTGAGGTAAACAGGGGGGGGGGGGCAGCCCAGGTCGAGGGGGGGGGGTTATAACTGGACGGCGAGGAACCTTGAAAGACTGATCAGGACTATGAGCGCGATGACTGGACGGTGAGCAGAGGCGGATTTGGAAACGTCTGCATCGAACAAAGTCATTACATTACGTCAGTCTAGAGCTAAAGCCTGACAAAAATAGTTGCACACTTGCACCTCTCGAGAAAACGAAACTTGTGAATATGACGTGATTTGGTTACGAAAAGAATAGATTTTGACTATCAAGAGTACTTACAAGTAGTCACAGAATGCATGCCATTAAAATAAGGATTTAAGGAAATAGCGCAACCTTTTTTGTCAGACTTTAGATAATATATAGGTACCATTATAGACGCAAGAAACCTCAGCGGTTTTGTACTTATTTTGTTCGTCTAATTCTGAAATCGAGCAGAAGACTCAGCCGAAACAAAACTTTAGGTGCCAACCCCAAGGCCTATGTATGTGCTATGTTGCTCATAGAGTGATAGACATTCCAAACAAGAAAGTCTATATACCTATGCATCGCCAGGTACATAGGTATGTGTTTCTGGTGAAGGTACTAAACAATTTTCCTCCGCTTGGGTATGGGTATATTTTTGTTTTAGAAATCAGAATAACGTGAACGGTGCAGTCGATTGTAGTACTGTGTTAGTTAATTTTCCTAAACGGGACTGAGCTGAGATTAAAAGTACAAGTGAAGCACTTACTGGCTGAGGTGGTTGGAGGACTTCCTTCTGAAATGAAATAACGATCATGTTAACAAACTCTTGGCAGAAACAATTTTTGTTTTTATATGCCCCTATTACTCTTGATATATATACATATACATACAGTCCATATGTAGGCTAGATAATAGGTACTGCATACAATCAGTAGGAAACAACGCAAAAAGAAATGCATCTGTGACATCTTTTATTAAAAGAATGACACACTCTTCTATGATTAGTGAGACTGAGACAGACTACATATGCTATTGGCAGTCTATTTCTGCTGGAGTGAACAGGGAACAGGCGTTCTGTAGTTCACGCTGTCCGAGCGTACGTTCATCCTATTGTCCGTAGAAGTATATATGTACATATGTACATAACTACATACGAATTGCCCGTCTAGGACAGAGAAATACTAAGGCTCGATTCATACTTACAGCCGCATGTCCGTTCAGCCGACAAAATGACGAAATAATGACGTCACATGCGCTGGCTGATCCACTGCACTCAGGGGTGGACGCGGGTCAGAATTTTCGACCCGCGCCCGACCCAACCCGCGGCTCGACACTCGTGGGTAACCCACGACCAAACCCGCGATGTAAAACCCGACCCGCGACCCACTTTGACCCACCACTATATAACCATACCTAACGTATGTACATAGTACACAGGGCGTAGCCAGGATTTTGAAATGGGGGGGGGTTGCACCTTGTCCACTTTTTTGTTCACTTGCTCAAACTCACTATTGCGGGGTCTGAGAACGTCAGCCCCCAGAATCCAATTATTTTTACACTTTTTGGCGAATTGGCTTACATAACAAAATGTTAATTTAGTCATTTAAATAAACCCACTGTTGGGGGCGGCAGCTCCAAGAAAAAATGGAGGTTTTCTTCAATTTTTGGACAAATTTGGTCAATTGGAGACGTATAAAAAATTTTTTCCGACGGGTAAATTAAAGACAAAAGATGGGAACTTCATATCAGACAGTATATTACACAAGTAAATGCAGGATAATGTACTCTTGTAGACATGCATAATCTTTGATGAAGGTTGATAACAATGAATAGTAAGCCACATAGTTTGCAGGGTCTGGGCGCGGCAGCCCCCAGGAAAAAAATTTGAGAATTTTTTTATTTTTTAGGCTACATTTTGTCAATTGGAGACGTATCCGAAATTTTTTCCCCCGGGCTATAAAAACCAAGGGGGGACCTTCGTAGTTTTTCCAGTTTTCGCGGGTCGGACAAAAAATTTTCGACCCGCGCAGCCTGCAGTGGGTACCCGCGGGTCGACCCACGGCTCAAATTTTTCGACCCAACCCAATCCAACCCGCGAATACCCGCGTGTACCCACGACCCGCGTCCACCCCTGACTGCACTAGGCTGCTAGTGACGTCATTCTGCCGGCTGAACGGCCATACGGCTGTAAGTATGAATCGAGCCTTACAGCATTGAACGTACTTGTGCTGAACTTTTCTACAGCGGAGTAACTTCCCCAGCCGTGTTTGCTGTAGGCCTGGATCCTGACCAGATACGCTGTCCCCGGCGTCAGTCCCTCCAGCAGGGCCTGCGACCTCACCTCCACCCCGTCTTTGGAATCCGCTGAAACAAAACAATCTCTGCTATTGTTCAGAAATTTGCATAAGTTGGATCAGCTTTATGAAGTTCATTTCAGTGATTTTAGTTGAAACAAGTTTAGCCAGATATGAAATGATGTACAAAAATGTTTTGAATCTTAATCTTAGAAGTTAGTCTAGTCTAGTTAGTTAACCTTATGTTAGAATTTATGCATAACGGGGTCAAAAAGTACGCTTCATCATTGAATTGGATCATTTGGCTAGGGACAAAATGATAAGGACAAGTATGAACCGGGCTTAATGGTTCAGAGGCTTGTGAAACAGACCTGAGGTGACCGCCTCGACCATCTTGCTGTGTTGCCAGTCCAGGCTGCCGTCCTGTAACAGAACAACATTCCTCGTCCAATCATACAGTACCAACAAAATTACTTGCTACAGACTTAAAGCGGAGTCGGAGCCACTGGATTCGTGTCAACGTACATACAACTACAATAGGTACTTCTACTATAGTGACTTCCACTGCGCTTTGAGTCCGTAGCACGTAATTTTGATCAATGGTGTAGTTCATTGATCGTGAAAATTGGTCCGTAAGCCAGTGCATAACAGATCCTTAATTTTGTGCAATAAGAATGCAGAGTTAGTCTATATTGTATTCTATTACACGGCTTATACATAAATACATATTATATATATGTACCTCGGATTTAGCATCTGTAAGCCTAAATTAAAGCGTCCTGTCTGACTTTGCAAAATGTATCCAGGGGCCTGTTGCTCAGCTTTACAAATCCTACAATTGTAACAATTGTAAGTGCAAAATCAGGTGATTCGTTACGAATTCATCATATCAATTCATTACGAATCACCTGATTTTGCACTTACAATTGTTACAATACTGCTTTTCTAATATTTGATTTTCTAAAATGTGACTAAAAACCTAAAGTCAATGGAATAGTGCCTAAACATCAACTGCAAATCAAGTGCACTTGGTAATATGTTTGGATGCGATTAATCCGTACCGTTTTGTAATCGATCTTGTACTTGAGGACGTCTTCGGGAGACTGCACGCTGAACTTCAGATTGACCGACTCTTTGCCCTCTTCCAATTCCAATATATTCACGGCGGACGGCAACGCTAAAATAAATAGCGAGACAGTTCTAGTTGCTTGTTTATTAATGTTGTAAATAAGAAATACATAGTGACCGCGCTGTGGTTAGCACTCTTGTCGCCGGAGCGAGCGGCCCGGGTTCGATTCCTGGCGCCTCCATTTCTTTTTTCTAAATTTTTCAACATTAATTAAAAACTTCGTTTGACCTCGGCATCGCAGTGTTCATTTAGCAGCACATTTGCTGAGGGATCTATAAATTGATTGTTGCTAAGAACCATCCAATTTTTATTTAGTTTACGGTAGGA
>JASANF010003969.1:0-27005 GCA_030248245.1 Trissonchulus sp. WLG1_4 | reverse complement strand
TTGTTGTATTGTAAAATTGTTGCAAACAAGATAACTAAAATTCTACAGCGGTAAAAACGGCTAAGTTTCAGGACAGTAACAAAAACAACTTTTTGAAGTGAGACAAAGTTCAACTTTTGCGAAAAGTGACTTATATAAGGTTGCTAATGACACAAAAGTTAGTTTTGCATTAGTTTCGGGGTTACTGAGACGTGAAGTATTTTAAATACTAAGATTAGTTGCAAATCACATGATAAGGAATGAAATTAGTTGAACGCAAGTTTTTACGCCGTTACAGCTTTTTATTCCTTCCAGAGAAGGAACTATTTGTAGAAATCTACTCGGCGCAGTGTAATACTATGTAAATAAACAAAAGAACAGGGTGAAATTCACAAAGCGCATTTAACTTAGACCCAGTGTAAGTCGAACATGCGCCATTGCATAAAATACACATAAAATTTTTTGATGAAATCTTGTATTTTATTCAAAAAAGAAACATCTTAATACCGAGATCTAAAGTTGAACACCTCCCGTGAACCTTAACGTCTTATTGCCAATAAACCTCATACATCTGTCATAACAGGTGGATTGGATGTTTTAGATTTGCAGCCAGTTGCAGTTAAGAAGACTATTAGCAGATCTAAAATTAGTTTATTTAATTGTTCATGGAGAATCCGGGTTATTATTTTCTGATTTTATTCATGAAAATAGAAACACTTGGTGACTCAACAATTTCTGGTGGGAGGGTATTCCAAACAGAGTAACAACAACGGCAAGTACATTGAAGAAAAATTCTACAGTTCCACAGTCGATAACTCGAACAACTGAGAAACGGACAACGACACCCTCGAAATCGACCACAAGGGAGGCAAAACTTCCTACAGTCTTTGACTTATCCAATCAGGAACGTCCATCGCTTGCCACAGCTGTAGCGAACTCACAACAAAATCAGACAGCGGTTTCTTTGAAACTTACAAACCCAATGAAATAGCAGAGTTGAAATGTTTTGAATGGAATTGTAATAAATTTTTTCATAGGGGCTGTTCACAAATTCGGATTAACTGGATTAGATTAACTGAATTAACTACAGTAACTCGACGTAGAATTTTAGTATCCTTCCAAGATTTTGCACGTTTATGCACTTGACACATAGGAAAAGCTTTGCACAATTTGAAAAAGGTCTCTTGCGTCTGTGTTGAGGTATTCCAGTTAATCCGAATTTGTAAACAGGCCCATAGTAATAATAAATAATGTATGTATGTATTGTTGTTGTTGTATTGTAAAATTGTTGCAAACAAGATAACTAAAATTCTACAGCGGTAAAAACGGCTAAGTTTCAGGACAGTAACAAAAACAACTTTTTGAAGTGAGACAAAGTTCAACTTTTGCGAAAAGTGACTTATATAATGGCTAATGACACAAAAGTTAGTTTTACATTAGTTTCGGGGTTACTGAGACGTGAAGTATTTTAATACTAAGATTAGTTGCAAATCACATGATAAGGAATGAAATTAGTTGAACGCAAGTTTTTACGCAGTTACAGCTTTTTATTCCTTCCAGAGAAGGAACTATTTGTAGAAATCTACTCTGCGCAGTGTAATACTATGTAAATAAACAAAAGAACAGGGTGAAATTCACAAAGCGCATTTAACTTAGACCCAGTGTAAGTCGAACATGCGATTGCATAAAATACACATAAAATTTTTTGATGAAATCTTGTATTTTATTCAAAAAGAACATCTTAGACCGAGTCTAAAGTTGAACACCTTCTGTGAACCCCAACGTCTTATTGCCAATAAACCTCATACATCTGTCATAACAGGTGGATTGGATGTTTTAGATTTGCAGCCATTGCAGTTAAGAAGACTATTAGCAGATCTAAAATTAGTTTATTTAATTGTTCATGGAGAATCCGGGTTATTATTTTCTGATTTTTTTCGCTTTTAAGTCGAACATTGCCTTTTGTAGAAGACGTCATGCTTTCGAGCTTGCTATACCTCGTACCAGATTAAATGTTCGTACCTTTTTCTTCTCCGTTAGGGTCGATTCATACTTACAGCCGTATGTCCGTTCAGCCTGCAGAATGACGTCACTAGCAGCCTAGAGCAGTGGATCAACCAGCGCCTGTGACGTCATTATGTCGTCATTTTGTCGGCTGAACGGACATACGGCTGTAAGTGTGAATCGACCCTTAGAGTAGTACCTGTTTGGAATACCCTCCCACCAGAAATTGTTGAGTCACCAAGTGTTTCTATTTTCATGAATAAAATCAAAAAAATTAAATTCGTTTTTAAAATGTTCTTACCTAAAATGATTCTATAATAAAAAAATTCTTGTTTTTAAAACCTTTCGGATAGGCCTTCATGGTTGCCCTGTTCAACTTTGCCTATCCTTCGTAACCACCTCTTCGTTGTTAATTTGGAATAGCTTTTATTTTTTATGTGTGAATCTGAATGCGTTGTCTTTTCCTTTTCCTTTATTATTATTGAGCTACTTGCATTGTGTGCTCTCCTATATGTTATTTCTGCTTATGTGTTTTTTGTGTGTTTTGACAACTTGAGTGTTGTTCTTTTTTTTGTTTTGTTTCCTAACATCTTTCTTATTGGTTGTTACGTAAATAAACTCTTTACTCTTTACTCTATATAAGAAAACATTTTAATTTAATTTTATGATTGTTGAATGTTTGTTACATTTTTTAGGATGTTGACTAGACTTTGCCTGACACTTTTGCCTGACACTAGACATTTTTTCTAATCACGTGGGTGTCAGTATTACAATTTTTAGTTACGGACTTGAACATTTTAATAATTCCAGTTGAGATGACCTATAGTACTTCACTTGGTAAGAGTTTAATATGCTTTCTAGCCTTCTAAGTTACATACTTAAGAGTTTAATATGCTTTCTAGCCTTGTAAGTTGCATACTTCAATATTAAGAAAAACAATCTCAGATTTTTTCTTTTGTGTAATTTAATTTTCTTAGGGCCTTATCCAAAATTGGATTTAACGGATTAGATTTAAATTAATTTTGCAAATAACACAGCACAAAATGAAAATAGCCGGCTGAAATTTCGCTCTACATGTCTGACATATATTATCTCGGTGTGTGCCAAGTTTTAGTAAATTACGTTTAATTGAAGCTGCGTTATTGACGAAATAAAGTTAAATCTAATCCGATAAATCCAATTTTGGATAAGACCCTTAGTCAAGTTTTTAGACCTTGATCCAGTTTAGCCAATCCTGTTCGATTCATACCGATAGGCAAGCTAAATGAAAGATTTTAAATTTAAATTTAATTTAAAGTTAAATTTTGGTGTCAAATTCGATCTGCCATTTCAACATACGATTTAAGCATTGGCATTTGTATGGCAAATAAATCATTTGTGATATTCTTGCCAAGTTCTATATAGCTATAATTTAATGCTACAAATAGCACAAGCCATGCAATTAATTGTCAATTTGCGAAGTTTACAAGCATTGCCAACGCTGAATAATGCGTGATGTACCTGACGCTGCTGACAACGACAACAACGACAACAACAACAAAAACAACAACGACAACAACAACGATTTCCTTGTTAAATAACACAAAGCAGGCAAACTTCACAACGCCTAGAACTAGTGATGAAATAAATTCACTGGACTTCCTTTTCATGGTTACGTCGATTTTTGTGATCTTAGTGATCATACTTATCATAGTGGCGCTAGTGAAAGCTAAACAAATTAATAATCGTAGAAACTCGTTCATAAAGCTTCTCAATGGTAAGTTTCTCATGTATCACGGTTTTTAAATGCCTCGGGGAAACGGCGAATTGGCTATAGCCAATTATTATACACTGATTCGCCTAAAATAGCCGGTAATAGCTGTGGCGATTTTCAGCATATATTGACGATTAAACTGTTTCGGCGTGGCAATTTTGCTATTTTCAAATGGACAAGTTTTGACTAAAAAACGTGGCTTTAGCCAGACTACGGCTATTTTCGAAATCAAGTAGAGACCCCTAGAAGTGGCGATTCTTCAATAGCCGCCAATAGCCATTTCAAATACACAATTTTGTCTGAAATAACCGGCTAAAGCTATAGCTCGCCGTGGCTATTTTGAGAATTTTCATATGGCCAAGTTTTAACTGAAGGAACGTGCCTATAGGCATAGCCAGATTGCGGCTATTTTTTTCCTGTTGTGCCACAGCACAACAGGTCTTTAATTTTGATTTTGGCGTTATAACACTAAACTGAGCAAGAAATTTGTCTGTATGCATGTTTTACTTCAGCTCAAATCTCTATGTGCGTGTGTCACCTAGAATTACAGTGTTAAATTAAACTGAAAGGCTGGTAGCTCAGTAGAACACAGCTATCTGCAGTGTAACGCTAACTTAATGGAATTTGCGACTTCAAAAAAGTTAATTAAGGGACGGAATCGAACCATCTGTCCTCAGGTTATTAATCCAAAGCGCTGCCGTCTGAACCAACCGGTTCCTACAATTAAATCTCAATAAATGAATTATTTAAAAGGAACAGTGCATCGGACTCAAGCTTTCAGTGATAATGACTCAGCAAACATTTCTTCACTAAACTTACTTCAACGTAAATTCTGAAAATATATATTGATCAACGAAATGATTATCGATGAATCAAAATCTTAAAATAAGGCTGTTGATGTTATCTTACGCTTGTAATCACAGAGCACCAGTTGCCATGTTGACTTTAACAATTACTAGGAAGCCGAAATAGCTTAATAGGAAGTTGGGAGTGCGTTAGATTGAAGATCTAAAGGTTCCTGGTTCGATCCCGGGTTTCGGCAACTTTTTTAAACTTATTGTAAATTTGCAGTTTTTAATAAGTTTGTCTTTTGCCTTATTTTTATTTTTCCAGAAACTAGGAATAAATATGCATTTTAAGGATTTTACTTTGCGTTATTTATTCAAGGCATTTCATGTTGACCTTAGCCTATGAACGCGATGCTTTTTCTAAATTTGATCGCTGCGTTTTATTGATATCGTTTTATTTTTTTCTTTGAAAGATACCTGCAGACTAGAAATTGATTTAATAAACTCCGTAAGCAAAAGACGCTGCTCATGACTTTTGAATTAGAATGGTGTTATGATACATCATTTTTTCGTGTGAGAGACTTCTAGCTTGTTTTTACACAATTTGTTGTGGGGGAAAACACCTTCAATATTTTGCATACACAGTTTGCTGAAAGAAAAACTACGCCAGTCTTTTATATTACACAATTTGAAGTAAAATAATTGCTGCACAACAGGTTTTAGCTGACCCACTGGTCAGCTTACTTGAAAGTGTTGCTTAATACTTACCTACTGAAGGTTTTGCCGCAGATTGGGCTTGTTTAAATCAAGTAGAGATACTCTGGAAGTGGTGATTCGGCTATAGCGACCAATAGCCGTTTCGAATACACAGTTTTGTCTGAAATAGGCGGCTATGGCTGCTCCGATTACCAAAATGAATAAAATAAAAAATGCAAAAGACAGATTTTTGGAATCGAACCAGCGGCCTTTTGTTTACCAAGCGAACCCTCTCTCACTGAACCACCAAGTCATCTGGAATATTAAAAGTAACTGCCTGTTTTCCTGGGCCACTCACAGTCGATAAATACTTGCAGGTTGCAGCCGTATGTTGCTGTTGTTGTTTATTTGGCAAAATTGCGACGCGAACTTTAACGTGATAATTACGTAAATCTGCCAGCAGAACGGATATATGGCTGTTAGGAAACGGTCCTAAGAATCGACACGTACTCCTGTAGCCGCATGTCCGATCAGCCGCAAAATACTTAACAGTCACACCACGAATTAATTGTTATGATAAAATATTTTGGCTGTTCCGCCGGCCCTAGTCCTATATCCGGCACTTTTATAAAAATGCGCAACCATCATTTCCGAAGAGTGCCGGATATGGTATAAAGGTTCTGCGGGAATGAACAAGCTTCGAGAGTTGATTCACTCCCGCAGAAGGCCATAATACCATATTTAGCAAAGTGCCGGATATAGAACTTGCAGTTGTATGCATGAACCGGGCAAAGTTACTAGCTTATTTCTATAGTAGACTAAAAACGTTTATAGTTTATAGTGCTACTAAATAAAAAATTTTAAAAAATTCAAAAAACTTGAAAACTGTAAAAAAAGCCACTCCTACAGTTTCGGATTAAACAGGCTTAATTTATTGATTATTAATTATTTTTTACTTACTGATTATGTCGTAGTTTTGGCTGTAAATGAATCGAATACTATTTGTTTTCAATTAAGCGTGTTTTAGATTTAACATCTGCATCAAGCACAAGCATTACTGAACAGTATAATGTCGCGAAAAGACTTTCTGGTTCTTCATTTGTGCCAAAGTCCATTTTACGCAAATCAACGCCAAGCACGAATGAATTGAAAAGGACAATTACAGATGAAGCAAAAACGATAAAACTAAAAATAAAAGAATCAAAAGTACCCTAGCATGATTTTATCCGAATTTTTTGTTGTAATAAAATTGTTTTTTTCCTGTTGGGCCACAGCCCAACAGGTCCTTAATTTTGATTTTGGAATCTTGAGGCAGTCTTAACGTTAAAGTGTCAAAGTGCGGAGTGTGTTTTACCCGTCTTCTAGAGTAACTTTACATCTGTTACATGAAAGTGCCTTGTATATTCACTGAGTTGCTTGCTACTTGCGTGGTTGTTGAGAGAGTAATTTAAAAATACAAAAGGCAGACAAAAAGTGATCAGCTAGGAATCGAACCTACAACTCCATGATTGCAAACCTATCAAACTATCCACTCGACCACACAAGGCACACAATAGGTGAATGAATGGTGATGATGCTTTATCACACGTAATCATTCCATCAGTTAACATGACATATTTAACAACAGTTACTATGAAACTAGGTACGTCTAAACTTATTAAACTACTTCTACATAGTTGCCGAAACTTGACTAAAATTTTGCAGTTTAAGTTGCTTTAAAAAATGCGCTTTTTAAGGAACTTATACTGTAGCTGCCCAAAAGGTTTACGACGGCCTCTGGCCAATGTACTTAAAAATAGATTCTTATGCTTGCTGAATGCTTTTGCAGCAGATTGAGCTTGTTTTCAGTTGACTGACGTCATAGCGTTAAACAATATTTTCACCTTAAGCTCAATTCATACTTACAGCCGTATGTCCGTTCAGCCGACAAAATGACAAAATAATGACGTCACAGGCGCTGGCTGATCTACTCCAATAGACTACTAGTGGCGTCATTCTGCAGGCTGAACGGACATACGGCTGCAAGTATGAATAGAGCTTTATTCAGGGGATAAAATTGGGTGGCAGAACGGCTGTTCAATTCATACTTTCGTTCGTTCACTGCAGAGATGCGGGGAAGTAATCGGCGACGGGGGGTGCCCGACCCTCGATGGAGAGGGGGCTGGTCATGATTGTTTTTGCGGGACAGTTTCGTACTTTTGCGATTTTTAATTCCATTTCGGGGGACTTCGTTTTTTGTGATTTTTCTCTTCTGTACTCAATTTTGGTGCACTTTTTCGGCAAACGAAGAGGGGTGGGGGGTTGAGGGGGGGTGCCTGCTTGTCTGAGGGGGTACCGACCAACCCCCTAGGGGGTGGATAATGGAGACCCCCCTACCCGCCTTTATGTGCATCTATCGTTCACCCCCGTTCTGACTTTAGCTCTGTAGTCCTAGTGCAGCGCTTTCGTTCATCTGAATTAAAAAAAGCACAATTTCATAAAACAAACGGAAATACGATTCAAAATTTTAATCTCAATTTTGCCCGTGCGTCGTACAGCTAATATGCCCTCATCCATATTTACCATAAAATAGAAAAAATGGACGAACGTGTCCTGTCCCTGTGCCCTTATGGGTCGATTTACACTTACAGATTATAGCCATATTTGTCCAATAATCACGACGTGTAAAATAATCACGTCCCTAATAATGCGTATGTACATCCATCGCTGAAAATTTTACTTATTTTGATAACTTGAAAGTACTACAAATAAACTCTCAACTTTCAACTTTTGTCATTATTAATCTATTATATCACTTGTGTCATACTCTTCCCATTATGTACTCTTGCTGTGGGATAAGAATCACTGCAAAATCTGTATCAATACTGAAATACAAAATATCCAAGCAGTGACTAGTAGGTGCATGTAATTATTAAGTACAAATGGAACAAAGACAGCCCAGGCCTACAGAGGTTGTCAAATTCATTAGAGTTGCCATATTCTGAAGCAGCCTGTGTTGTCAGTCAATATATGCCATGTTTCAATGCACGTGTGTGTGTGCGTGTGTTGTGTGGCATTGAATGCAGCATATTCAACACAACATGTTACACACGCACACACAGCCATACATTCACGCACTAGACGTGTGTGCGTGTGTCAGTTGCTGTGTTGAATGTGTGCGTTGCCAAGCCTATATTATTCAATTCAAAGATAGCCCTGTGTATTTCTATAACGTGGGAACTGCTATATATTTTTGTTGCGCGTTGCTTGGTTACTTCGCAAGAATTTTTACACAATTTCGGATTTTATAATGTTGTAGACGTGTATTGAAAATAATATTTTTGCTTTAGATGATTTTTTTAGGAAACTTGCATTGGTTGTTTGATTTCAAATATTGATATCAAGAGTACATAATAAGGAAGAGTATGCCACTTCTTTTTACGCGGCGGCCTCAGCCGCCGCGTATATACTATAATGCAAAAGGCCAATTAACACGTATAAGCCTTCACAGTGTAAAAATACACTGTAGAAGTTGGTAGGTCAGAAAATGCACTGTTTGTGTGGGTGTGTGTGTGTTCTCATGCTGCGTTGTGATCAAGGCTTCAACGTTCGTCTATAGGAAGTGTACTTACATACGTAGAAAACTCAGCGCATTTCACTGCAATGGTGCTGTAAGGAAACCTGTTGCTACAATGTTTCATTGATTGTTTATCAGCGTGTCGATACCATACAAAATTGTCTTCAAACTTCAAATGACGTTGGTAACCTTACAATACTGCGGTTATGGATGTCATTGTTTATTATGTCGGAATAGTTTGCCAAAAAAAGTTCGACCAAAAACTTGCACGACGTCTTTGGCTGACCGACACGGTAGCTGGAGCTGACCTTGACACATTGACACATGGTTTTTGGCACATACATGTCATACGAACGTAATTTTACCCCGATTGGTTTTACGATTGGTCGAAAAGAATCGTATGTACATAGTTGCGCAAATGAACGTCACTCGCCAAGCAGCTGCGACCACGCTTTATTGTGACCACCACGAGTGTTAGCTATAAAGCTAACTGACAATATCATAATTTTCTAGACTAAAACGTATTTTACCGTAGTCCTTACATTACTGCCAAGCAATATAGATTTCGAATGAGGTGGTATCGTTTAGTTAATAAAATGGTTGGCGTAAAAGTATTTTAGTGCCGCGTTTTCTATTCGAAGAATATCCTCAGCAGTGCAAGCGATTTAACCCTACTCGCAAAACGTGCTTGTTTGTCGGAATAGTCAAATTTACTTTAGTCAACCAAAAGAGTTAAAAATAATTGCCAAAAGTTGCCGTTCCGAAATCTCCGGAACGACGGAAAAAAATGTAAAAGACCTTTGTTGAAAACCTTGAGCAGCAATTTTCTTGTCTTTAGTATTTTTTCTAGCTTTTTAGTTTTTGTTTATTTGACCTATATACAATATATCTAAACCTGTGTTTAGTGTTTAGCGGATTAGATTTCCAAAACTGAACATATATTTTTGTTGCGCGTTGCTTGGTTACTTCGCAAGAATTTTTACACAATTTCGGATTTTATAATGTTGTAGACGTGTATTGAAAATAATATTTTTGCTTTAGATGATTTTTTTAGGAAACTTGCATTGGTTGTTTGATTTCAAATATTGATATCAAGAGTACATAATAAGGAAGAGTATGCCACTTCTTTTTACGCGGCGGCCTCAGCCGCCGCGTATATACTATAATGCAAAAGGCCAATTAACACGTATAAGCCTTCACAGTGTAAAAATACACTGTAGAAGTTGGTAGGTCAGAAAATGCACTGTTTGTGTGGGTGTGTGTGTGTTCTCATGCTGCGTTGTGATCAAGGCTTCAACGTTCGTCTATAGGAAGTGTACTTACATACGTAGAAAACTCAGCGCATTTCACTGCAATGGTGCTGTAAGGAAACCTGTTGCTACAATGTTTCATTGATTGTTTATCAGCGTGTCGATACCATACAAAATTGTCTTCAAACTTCAAATGACGTTGGTAACCTTACAATACTGCGGTTATGGATGTCATTGTTTATTATGTCGGAATAGTTTGCCAAAAAAAGTTCGACCAAAAACTTGCACGACGTCTTTGGCTGACCGACACGGTAGCTGGAGCTGACCTTGACACATTGACACATGGTTTTTGGCACATACATGTCATACGAACGTAATTTTACCCCGATTGGTTTTACGATTGGTCGAAAAGAATCGTATGTACATAGTTGCGCAAATGAACGTCACTCGCCAAGCAGCTGCGACCACGCTTTATTGTGACCACCACGAGTGTTAGCTATAAAGCTAACTGACAATATCATAATTTTCTAGACTAAAACGTATTTTACCGTAGTCCTTACATTACTGCCAAGCAATATAGATTTCGAATGAGGTGGTATCGTTTAGTTAATAAAATGGTTGGCGTAAAAGTATTTTAGTGCCGCGTTTTCTATTCGAAGAATATCCTCAGCAGTGCAAGCGATTTAACCCTACTCGCAAAACGTGCTTGTTTGTCGGAATAGTCAAATTTACTTTAGTCAACCAAAAGAGTTAAAAATAATTGCCAAAAGTTGCCGTTCCGAAATCTCCGGAACGACGGAAAAAAATGTAAAAGACCTTTGTTGAAAACCTTGAGCAGCAATTTTCTTGTCTTTAGTATTTTTTCTAGCTTTTTAGTTTTTGTTTATTTGACCTATATACAATATATCTAAACCTGTGTTTAGTGTTTAGCGGATTAGATTTCCAAAACTGAATTTAGCGGATTACTAGATTTCCCAAACTCTACTTAGCGGATTAGGTTAAATGAATGTCGGTAATGAAGAGTAGCCTACATTAATACGAATAGTCTGAACCTGAAACTCTCCCCATTATGCCTTGGGGCTTGCGTCTAATTCGGAGCGCAAAATAGCTTCTTTCATTTCATGACCCTGTGCTTAACTGAGGTAGGTCGGGTACTCGGGTGCCCCTCTTAAGCTCGGTACATCAGCAAAAGGGCAAAGGCCTTTGTTAGTGTCTTGATATGAAGGGGGTTACCGGCCCCCTCTCAAAACCGTACATAAAGGGTATATTTTTCGCGCCGCATGGACGCAAGCCCCAGGGCATAAAAGGGAGAGTGTTATACTCTTCGCATTTTGTACTCTTGCTGTTGTAATGCTATGTAATGTAGGTAAACACAACAGTAGATTGATATTTGATCCACTCAAGGCTGAAAAATGAAATCAATGCTGAAATTCTGTCCTGGGTTTAGATTTAGGCTCAGGCTTTGGCTTAGGGTCCGTTTCTTTACCGGTTTAAACGATTAACTTATTTTAGTCCGAGGTTTAGGAATGTAATATCGATCTAAAAGAAATAAACTAGTTAAATTAAATCAGTGGCCTAATTTTAGTTCGAACCCGTTCCTAATCTATGTACAACTGGAGTAAACGGATTTAGCATGCATGCTGAACATTAACATGCGTAGCTGAGGGCCGATTCACACGAGGGCGCATGAGCGGGCGATTGAGAGGGCGCATGAGCGGGCGCATTCTATTTTCACACTGTCTGCTGCATTATTTCACACATTGCAGTATCCGCTCATGCGCCATGGCGTACGCCGTGGAGCAGAATGCGCCCTCGTGTGAATAGGCCTTAAGTCTGTTTTGTCTGACTAAAAAGCAGCGCGCTGAAATTTACGTCCGTTTAGTCCGAAATGTTTTGGAATGGCATTTTTAGCATAATTTTTAAACCGTTTAGTCCGATTAAAATTAACCCTTCCCTTTAATCCGGTAAAGGAATAGGCCCTTACTAATGTTAAGCGTGCATGTTAAATGCGTTTAGTCCAGTGGTAATTTTGGAATGGGGTCAGACTACAATTAAGCCGCTGACTTATTTTAACGAGTTTAGGCCGTTTAAGCCGATTTGCCATTCCTAAACCTCAGACTAAAATAAGTCCAGTCCGTTTAATCCGGTAAAGGAATAGGCCCTTAGCTTTATATTTCTGAAACTTATACGTTTTCATTCATTTTCTTTTTGTAGCAATTATGTCCTTCGGCAGTGTTCCCGGCAAAAGCGGTCCCAAGACGTGGCTGGAGCGGAGTCAGCCGGACAACGGGATCGGCACCCCCGAGCGAACCCTCGAGCTGATCCAACTCTACCGCTACCAGCGCCACTTGTGGGACGGGCGCCACCCAGACTACAGTAGCCACAAAAAACGACTACAGGCGTTCCAGCAAATTGCCAGGGTGCTGGGACCGCCTGTCACAGGTGGGGATCGTTTTGGTTAACCCTTTTTGGGCCACGTGTATAAAACTCGTTTATATGTTGAATAGAATGAGGAGTCGCCAAAAGCGCTGGAAATCGAAGCCGGGCCGCCTGATCCGAAGACAAGAATGCTACCACTACACCACATCCCCCGAGTCTCATAGAGTCATAGGCCCTAATTCTCATTTACAACATATAAAATAAGAAAACTTACAGAAATTTCAGGCTGCATAGTGTTTATTACTCTCATTATGCAAATTATAAAAATTGGTCACATTTGTGACTTGTGGCCCAGAAAAGGGTTAATGTGGTCTGATGTCGAGTTCGTAATTGAGTCGAGTCGGGTTAGGATCTTCTTACGCGCAGTTGTGTGAATCAGTTAAGGGCCCAATTGTATAAACATTTCAACGGCCGTTGAACTCAACGGCCGTTGAAATGAACGGCCGTTTAAATTGTTTGAATTTTATAAACGATGAAATCATGTGATTTTGGCAGAGAAAAATGTGAATTTCAACAGTGATTTTATAAAGAAAAGTCCGTTGAGATAAACGGCCGTTGAACGGCCGTTGAAATTTCAACGGCCGTTGAAATTTCAACGGAGAATTTCAAGATTTTTAGAACATAATGTCGTGTGACTTCATCAAAAAAAGTCCGTTGAGATAAACGGCCGTTGAACGGCCGTTGAAATTTCAACGGCCGTTGAAATTTCAACGGAGATTTTTAAGATTTTTAGAACAAAACTTCGTGTAACTTAGGGGCCAATTCCTTTACCGGATTAAACGGACTGGACTTATTTTAGTCCGAGGTCTTGGAATTGCAAATCGGGTTAAACGGACTAAACGAGTTAAAAGAAGTCGGCGGCTTAATTTTAGTCAGACCCCATTCCAAAACTACCACTGGACTAAACGGATTTAACATGCACGCTTAACATTAGCGTGCATAGTTAAGTCCGTTTAGTCCGATTAAAAAGCAGTGCGCTATAAGTTAAGTCCGTTTAGTCCGATTAAAAAGCAGTGCGCTATAAGTTAAGTCCGTTTAGTTTAATCCGGAGGTTTTGGAATGGCATTTATCAGCATAATTTTTAAACCGTTTAGTCCGATTATAATTAACCTTTTCATCCGGTAAAGGAATAGGCCCTTAGTTGCAAACAAGGAAAGAAATTTGCCCATTTTTGCTAATATTAACCTCCCAAACTGCTATGTAATTTTTTACTAGTAATAATTTGAAAGTTTGATTTTTAATGTTAAATTTTTTCATCAACTGTATAAAGTTATGAATTTATAAAAGTAAAATTGAAGTTTTCAATTATCAATGTTCCTTTGCTATTTGATGTTAACAAGTAAATACTTTGCAACAAATTTTAAAAATTGCATATTTTCAACGGAGCTTTGTCGGTCCGTTGAACTCAACGGCAGTTCAACGGCCGTTGAACTAAACGGCCGTTGAAAATTTTAAAAATTTAGAACGAGTAGTTGGAAAAAATGATTAGTCGCGTGTTTTCAACGGAGAAATTTTTGAAAATCCGTTGATTTCAACGGAAAAATTTTGTTTATAAAATCGCTGTCAAAATTGCTGAAAACCTCCGTTGAAATTTTTCAACGGACTTTTATACAATCGAAACATTTTGAACGGCAGGTAAAATGTTCAATAGCAATGGAGAAAATGTAGATTTCAACGGAGAATTTTTCAACGGCCGTTGAAATAAACGGCCGTTGAAATTTTTATAAAAATTAGCAAAATTTCAACGGCCGTTCAAATTTCAACGGCCGTTGAAATTTCAACGGCCGTTGAAATTCTTTATACAATCGGGCCAAGGTCAAAACGCTTAGATTTACTCATCGAGTGAGAGTAGGTATTTTAGTTATTTTTTAAAGCTGCATGAATAAACTGTCATCATAATAATATGGTGTCACAGGGTTAATCTCCATTGACGAAATTTTTATTAACTAAGAATGAATCATTTTTGCATATTCTGTATCGTAACTTACCGTCTGTACTGTTACTGTATATTATACTCTTACCGTACTACCATTATAGGCGGAGCTTGGAATTTTTCCATCCAACTGCAAGAGCTACCGTAGAATTTTGTTTAAAACCAAAGTTTAGGTACAGTACTTTGTTATTTCGGCTTCTGCGGGACAGCAAACTTACAGATTTTACCAAATTACAATTAAATTTTGTCTAAAAAGCCACAATCTCATTTGCTACAATCATGCTGGTAACCAACAAGTCGTTTGAGTCGTAAAGCCTGTTTCACACGATGTGGTACGACATGGGACAAACGTCGGTATACCCCACGTGGGGTGCCCCATACAGCATCCCATGTTGTTATATTAGGCGTCATGGGGCATGAAATCGTGTGACACGGTGGGTGGAATGCATAAAGGCAGTCTAACGTTAAAACCAGTCTAAGGCGTTCTATTTCAGTAATTTAGAACATCGTAGCGAAAAATTCTGCACGTATTACATAGGTTAGTACGTTGCCCTTGGGACATGGGACATCGCGTAAAACCCGAAAGGGACATCATGTGAAACCCTATGGCATATGGTGTGACACTGCATGGGGCACCCCACACCTTTGCCCCATGACGAACACTCTCGATGAACTTCGTCCCATTGTTTTCAGTGGACGGCGTGAAGGCTAAGCTGAAGAGTCTGCGCACCCAATTCGCCCGCAACGTGCACCAAATGCAGCACCACAACCGGCAAACCGAGGACCTGCAATCGCCCGCCTTCGTGCCCACCTGGCAATACTTCGAGCCGCTGCGATTCCTCACCGAGATGATCAGCGAACGACCGTCTAAACTCGACTCCGCTCAACCAATAGATGGCGCTGCCCTGCTGCCACAGTCGCCCGTTATGCCACGACAGACGGTGGGTTTTTGACGCTTTCTAGTGGAACAGAGAAACATAAAATAAGGCTTGGGTACTCAGCACACGTGTGCCGCTGAGGAAATGGAAGTCTGGGGGGGCACCGTCGACCGGTGGGGGTGGGGGCGGTGCTAAGCGAACCACTTTTAAATTTTAAAAAAATTGTGGCGGGGGAATGGAGTCAGGTTGGGGGGAGCAATTCCTACCACGCCCATGTATGGTGCTGAGCTGAGACAGTAGGAATAAAGAGTCGGTTTCAAAATATAAAATCTGAGACTAACAATTAAGGTTCAGGACTCCAGCATAGAAACAAGAAACAATGGTTTGGATCCCATCAGACAAATACCTAAGAATTGAACAATTAACTCTGATTAGTGCTTTGCCGCTAACAATACCTTTATACCTGTTCGTGTGCTTCGTGGTTTGCTGGTGAGGATTGCGTTTTCATGTGAAAACCCTTTTGGCTCACAATTCTAAATCCTAGACACTTTGTTTTTCAGAAAAACTATGGTTCAAATAAACTGAAAAATAAACTGAAATACACAGTACACACTGTATTTTTGTGAAATACCATACTGGTGTTCTATGCTGGCACTGTAATCTCGTGACCATATGGGCGCGGGGGCAATTGCCGATTATGAGGGATCGCTTCCCCTGCCCCTTATTCAGAAAAATGCGCTCACACCCGGATGGGTCTTCACTCCACCTTCGGATAAATATGGGGTTGTTGTTGTGGTTGCGGTGACCAAGAGTACATAATAACGTTTCACTCTATATAGAAGAAGAGTGAGACACTCTCCAGCCTGCCTGTGTTGTAGCTCAGGCAGATGCGCTGGTCGTTTTCAGGCTAGGGATGTTTTCAGTTATCGAAATCTTAATCAGTTCAGTTAATCAGTTAACTGATTAGGTTAAAATTAGATCAGTTCAGTTATCAGTTAATTTTGCAAAATTTTAATCAGTTCAGTTACAGTTAAGTTAACTTAACTGTAACTGATAACTTTAACTGAAAATATTTTCCGTTATTTCTTTAAAAATGCTGGTTTCTTTTTCCGCTAATACCGATATTTGTTAAAGTTTTCACTTAGTTTCTACTAAATTAGAACTTAATTAACTTCTAATTATTAACTATTTAATTACTAATATTTGAATCACTACTCTACTCAAAACAAAAAACCTCTTGCCAACATGGGATGAAACATTTATTTCAAAAAGAAAACTTTAAACTTCTGTAACAACTGCCAAGTTACAACTGTAAATGACATGTAAGGGTTGTAGCATGGCTGCGAGTGCACTCAGATATTTGTATGCACGATGCGCTGGAAAGCTCCGAGTGGAAAGCACGAGTGCGCGCAGCGCACGAGTGCTTTGCACGAGGGCTTTCCAAGCAGAGTTGCATACTAATATCTGAGTGTCAGTGCTAGCCATGCTACAACAGACTTGTCACATGGCCTTAACACAGGTGAAAAACAAAATATATTGGTAGCGGTAGGATTCGAACCCACGCACAACTGACTTCTAGTTGCAGAGTCAGCGCCTTAGACCACTCGGCTACGCTACCTTCGATGGAAAATGTTTAAATGACAACATTATTGAGTTAGAGAGTTAGAAGTTATTAAACAGAATAATAATAAATGACATTATTGTTGAGACAGAACAACTCAGTAACTGGTGTTTATAAACAAGCCTATGTAACTAAATTGAGACAACGACAGCCCTTCACACTGTACGCACTTTAATTTTATCACAACTTGGGTTTTAATTAACTGGTTCTGAAGCAGCCGTGGTCGAGTGGTTACGATGGACGACTACGGACCTTGATGATGTGGTGCTCGATGGTTCGATTCTTTGTGTTCTTTTTAAGGTTCTTTCTTACTTCTAGCAAGCGTGCGATAAATCTTTGAGTGCACGCTGCGTCGAATGCGCCTATGCTTACCGTGTGTTCAGAGAGTGCAACAAATCTCTGACTGCACTCTTAGAAGTTAAGAGATTACAGGAGCCGCACATATCAGAGATTTGTAGCATGCCTAATTACGTAGAGGCCATGTGACAAGAACTCTTGAAAGAATGGATGCAAAATAATGCCCAGAATAGGTAGAATAAAACATAAAACAATGAATTAAATTAAATAACAGGCAGAATCTAAAGTGGTTCTAAACTGGAAATTCAAGTATGATCATCCATTTAATTGGCGTTAAGTCCTTTCAATGCTTTTAGCGACAATTCTACAGATACAAAAACTTGAAGATCATTGCAAAAAGTAAACAAGCAGAACGCCACAAAGGATTTTATGCATGTTTCGACGCATAACTGAAAATGATTTTCAGTTATTGCATGTAACTGAAAAGAATATCAGTTAACTGATTTCAGTCAGTTGTTTACAATCGAAGCAGTTCAGTTACAGTTAAGTTAACTGCTTTTGCGAATTGTGCAGTTAAGTTATCAGTTTTTAACTGCTTTTCAAAATCAGAGCAGTTCAGTTATCAGTTATTATCAGTTAACTGTAACTGCTTAACTTTAACTGAAAATGAATCAGTTAGCAGTTAACTGAAAACATCCATATTTCAGGCTACATGTTGACATTCTGTGCAACATGTTACTGGCCAATCAGCGCGTAGATTCTCTGCGAAACATACTTTAGTATATAATCGCTGATGCGTAGATAAGCATTAAGATAGGGGTAAAAACTAAATAAGTCATTATTTATTTATAGTCTGCTTGCAAAAACATTAAAAAAGGTTTGCAAATACCTTTAGGGATATTTTGGCTAACTTTCAGCGAAATTGATTGAGAAACTTTTGAGATATAAACTTTTCTCAATTTCTTAAAAGTTTATCAATCAATTTCGCTGAAAGTTTGCCAAACTATCCCCAAAGGTATTTGCAAACCTTTTTTTACTGTTTTTGCAAGCAGACTATGAATGAATAATGAGTTATTAACCTTTATCCCTATCCCGTTTTATGATTGGAGCACGTGCACAGGCGTCTGCCAATCAGAGAATAGCAGCTCGTTTCTGATTGGCCTGGCACATGTTGCACAGAATGTCAACATGTAGCCTGAAAACGACCAGCGCATCTGCCTGAGCTACAACACAGGCAGGCTGGAGAGTGTCTCACTCTTCTTTTATATATAGTGAGACGCTATTATGTACTCTTGCTGTGACTTATGTATAATTTGTTTAAAAGATTCTATTTTTATGTTTTTCTAGCCTCCAGCATCAGAGGACAGTGGTGGTATCGAAGCAGAACTCGACTCGCCATTCGACATCGACGAATTTGCCTCGGAAGTGGACGATTTTGCCACAGATCAACATTCCAGCGACCCCGAACGTCACAATCTAGAACCTCCCATCTCAGAATTCAGCCGGCTTATCAAGCAGGAACCGAAACAATACGAGACCCACGAGGATTATACGGGCCCGCCACCGGCCAAAAGACCGGCCCCGGCTCCGGCCCCCGTTTCGGCCTCGGCCTCGGACCAGTACGATATTTTTGGCCAATATGTGGCCGCCGGCCTACGCAGCACTGGCGACCCAACCAACCGAAGTAACTGCATTCTGGCCATTCAACAACTTCTCTTGCATTTCCAGTGTTCTCAGCCGGAGGCTGGGCCGCCTTCTGTGTTGGCTACCATGAAAATTTAAGAGATTTGTATACTTCTGGCTGTATGTCCATTGTGCCTTCAAAATTACTAAAAAATGGTATACAAAGTCGTATACAGTAATAGGGGCGTGACTATCCCGTTCTCTCGCCGGCTGAACGGACATACGACTGAAAGTAAGAATCGATCGTAACCTCTATTTCACACGATGAATATACCGCATGTCACGTGACGCGTATAAGGTTCAGCGTCATGTCACGTGACTCCTCGTAAACAGGGGCCGTATTCTCAAAATTACCTGCAGGTAAAGTTAGGCTAACTTTACCCACAGGTAAAGTGAAGGTAAAGTCGTATTCTCAAACAATGCTTAAAGCCAATGTGATAGCTAAGGTTACCCTTAAGATTCGGTCCTGAAAAGTGCTTTATCTTGTTTCGCAGCTAAAGTTAATGTATTGTGCAAATTTTTAACCTCAACCGTCAACGTTAACCTTGTTTTCAATTTTAACTTTACCTTTACCCACAGAATTAACTTTACCTTCACCTTACCTGTGGCTAAAGTTAGCCTAACCTTACCAGCAGGTAATTGTAATTTTGAGAATACGGCCCCAGACTTAAGGCACGGCACTTATGCCCGCTTCCCACTGCGGTTTAAGGTTTAAGGTTTAAGGTTTAAGGTTTAAGGTTTAAGGTTTAAGGTTTATGGTTTAAGGTTTAAGGTTTAGCGTTTTATTCACACTGCGGGTTTAAGGTTTAGCGAACGCATGTTGGTGGGCGGAGCTATAATTTCAGCCAATAGAACGCTTGCCCGCCAAAAAGTGTATATTTAGGCGGGAAAATGACAAATTTGAATTTAAAACTGTTCATAGGGGGTGTCAAGCAAGCTAACACGTTCCAACAGCCAATGTTTGATCTATTTTGAGTACAAAAACTTCAAGTACATTTAATCTATGTACATAAAAAATAAATTCGGTATTCAAATATACATAGTGTACGTATTGTATTAGTGCACTTGCCGGTATGCTGAGCTCTTTTCCAGTAGAATTCGTATTGATGCCCCCTACGCCAAAAAATCCTAATACAGTGCGCGTCGCAGTAAGGGAACTAGCCCAAACAATGTGGAGTTTGAAAACAATTCACACGGCGAATGGCATTGCTATTTACGCGATGCTGCATACTGATTGGTTAAATGCAGAAGCTCCGCCTACAAGTCGCCGCTGATTGGCTGAATCCTTAAACCTTAAACCAAAAAGTTGAAATTTTTCAACTGCGTTAAACCTTAAACCTTAAACCATAAACCTTAAACCTTAAACCTTAAACCTTAAACCATAATCCTTAAACCTACGCAGTGGGAATGTGCAATATGCTTATCTCATGTTCTACGTTAAACCTTAAACCTTAAACCTTAAACCTTAAACCTGCAGTGGGAAGCGGGCATTAAGCAGTGAATTTAGAAATAAGCCCAGTCTGCGGCAAAATCTGCAGTAAGTATAAAGTATGCGTTTTCAAGTAAACTGACCACAGGTCAGTTAAAACCTGTTGTGCAGCTTAAAAACTTCACCCATCAACATTTTTTTATTGAAACAATTTAAAGATCTTCGCAGATTTATTAGGTTTATGCAATAGTAAGCACGGTTGCACTACACCTAACCAGGTAATGTGAATATGTGACTGTGTATTGTGATTTGTGATAAACAGGTATTACATAAATTGGCATGAACTTGCATGAAAGCTAAAGCAACTAGCTAGGTACTGGCCAAAACTTGATCTGGTTTGTGCAGCGAAACATTTCTATTAGTTGCGCGTTCATTTCCTTGGTCGTTAGCAATCGATCACAAAAATTACAGACAATAGTAATGTGACAGCAGCTGTCTTACACTGAAGCATGAGCTAAACAAATGCAGACGAAAACTGCCCTGGCGAATACTGCTGCAAAAGTTTGCTGCAGACACGTACTTCCGGCAAGGGGTGAACTAAACACGCGCACTGACATTCGAAAGCATGGAAACCAGTGTATTGTTACATAATCAAAATTAAAAGACCTGTTGTGCTGTGGCACAACAGGAAAAAGGATATATCCAGAATTTTTTGAAGTTGAACTAATCAAATTGAGTTACCATTTGTGTAAACTGGTCAAACAAATACCTATCATTAAAAAATACCATTCGGATTTTGGCCTCACGATCATTGTCTTGTGTGAATGTGTAAATCTAACAATACCAAGAGTAAATGGGACAACTTCTCATTATGTACTCTTGATAATACATTAGTTGAATGAAAAAGTCTGATATTCCTCCCAAAGCAGCAGATATATGTATTTACCGAAATTGGTTTTTTGGTTTTTTTCTGGCTACAAAAGTCTTAAGTTTGAGCTGATCGTAACACCTACTTGATCAATCAAGAATCAACGACACTCCACTCCGTGCATTCACGGAATGTATTTTGTTACAGTATTTGTTAGAATACCTACATCATTGGTGTTGTTTTTGTGTGTGTAAAGTAACATGTCCAGTTTTCGTCTTTTATTAAAACAAAAAGAACGTCGCATTTGTGTTTTTTGTTCCTTCTAGAGAAGGAACTATTGTTTTGAAACTAACTGCTCATAGCTTTCAACGCTACTGAGCAGGCTGCATAGCCAGTATGTTTTACGTGTATTTTCAGCTTGGGAGCTGCCTGCTGATTTTTGTCCGCGTATATGCAGAAAAATCGATAATCGATGTACACTGCTGTAACAATCCTACTTTTTCAAAACCGGCACCGGGATGTTTCGCCAGCAGTACAATAGGAGCCATTAGAAAATACTGTTTATCGCTTCTTAGAGCTGAGCTCAACTCAGATTAGGTAAAGTGTAACTTTTGAGCCAAATGGCTCGATGCAGCGGGGTTGCTTAACATCCTGCAGCACTTTTTTGTACGTACTACATAGTTAGCTGGATTAAATAAGAATAAGCTAGTTATAAAGCAGCTGAGAGTAGGGATACGAAGTGTAGTTTACAGTAGTATGAAATAAAGAACCAATTCATTTAAACCTGAAAGGTAGACACTGGGGAAGGAACCTTGCCCCTTTTGGGGCCTACTTGTTTCACTGCGAGGCTCTTTTGATGTAAAATCGATGGATCTCGATTGCTATCAGTTTTCACATATATATTTTTCTTTTTATGAGTATTTATTTGGCTAGGATGTAAGGCGAAGGTCAAGGACCATTTTTATTCCCCTGTAGGAATATTCCAGCGCCGTCAATAACTGACATCAATAACTATGTGAAGTTTTTAAGGCTTGTCAGGTAGATTGCCAAAGTCCGAGACAGAAGTGAAGACTTGCCTGACCAAAAAGTAGAGCATAAGCTTGCTCACTACTACCTAAAAAGCCCAAATCTACCTAAAAACACCAATAAAACCACGTGGTGGGGTACAAATGTATTCATGAAAAGAAAAACCGACATTGGAGAGATATAGAAAAAAACAAGAAATAAATGGCCGCAGCACAAACAAACACGCAACGCAACGTCGGAAAAAATTCTTTCTGCAGGTCAGACAATCTAAATCGATTTTAACACATATAAAACAATGTTTGTTTTATGAAACTTTCAGTAGATACTTTGAACTGGTTTTAACATCCTACTGCCACTTGTTGGACATACTTTAAATCTCTCGCTCCAATAAGTTCGGTCCTGATCCATCAAACAAAGAATCCCAGCCCTCCATTAAAAATCCCGCTATCGCATTATTGTAGGCGTATTTATCTCGCTGCTATTGTTTCAAGACAATGATAATGGAAGTACAATACATCAGTACTCTTAGCTATTACATTGCACGCACAAGCCCGGTGAACGAACCCCCGTTCTGCGCTGTACTACATAGGGTAGAAAAATTAGTTAAAAAATTTAAAAATTAAAATGCTACTTCTAATTTAGTATATAATTTTATAACTTAAAATAATTAATTAAAATTTTGTTAGATTTCTTGAATAAAGTTACTACGATCCCAATAAAGTTACTACGATCCCCATGCAATTTTGAATTGGGCTAGGACATCGCCAAATTTCGTTGGGTCAAAACCACCTTAAAAGGCCTTGTCGCTAAAGTAACTCCGATTCGGGGCTTCAGACTTGGGCTCGGATAGCTGGCATCAAATTCGACATTGAAAGTTTGAAATATAGCCGTCAAAATCAAAAACAATTCCATGCGGGCCAGACTTTCTCCCAGACAAGCTCGACGCCCCAGCGAAAACGGAATGACGGCATCTTTCCTTCGCTTCAGTTCTTCTTCAGATGTGTTTCCAGGTAGAAAGCGGTCGGGGTCAAATTTCTCCGGACTGGGGAATATATCTGGGTCGCGCATGACATCCCAGTGGTTCACAATAATGATACTGTCTGCGGGTATACGGTAGCCCTCCAGTTGGGTTTCTTCGTAGTTCCTGTGAAACACACCCAACGGGACGATATTCGCCAACCGTTGCGTTTCCGTTATCACGGCGTTCGCGTAAGGCAGGTCGTTTCGGTCGTCCCAAGTGGCCAATCGGTTTCCTAGCTTCTCTTGCAATTCCCGCTGCAATTGTCGCTGCGCCTCAGGATTGTAGCAAAGATACAAAATCGCCCATGATAAGGTGGTTACGGTAGTTTCGAAGCCAGCAACGAAAAAATCGCCTAGCGCTATGATCAGCTGTTTCAGCGAAAAACTGTGCGGTTGGCCCGTTTCCGTGAGTTTGTTCATTTTGGTCAGAAAGGCTTGGGCGTAGTTATCGAAGTGACCTAAAATATTAAAACAGAGGATAAATTTTTGCAGTTTACAAACAGCATGCTTCAAACTGCGCTTGCTCTTGTGCAAATCAAATCAAGCTCATTGTCCCCAACCCCAAGCGAGTCCTTATTCCTATTTCTGTGGTAAGCTTCTAATGAATTGACTTAAGAGTTTGCAAACACATGAAAAAGTTTAGTAACTCTTATTTATCCCACCACAGTGATTTTGCGAAATTTTACCAAATGTTTTTCTTACCATCGGGCAAATTTTTCACAGCCTTGGCTTGCTCGTCAACTCGTTTGCCCAAAAAGGCATAGACTTTGTCGAAGTTTTCTTTGGCCCGGTTGAGTCCGACTAGATTTGGCATCAGTCGGAACACTGGTAGAAACGTGGACAAGTTGGCTAGTTGTATTATGCTGATATTTTCTGAAGCGCACAAGCATAAGTACAAGTTCTAGTATGAGTACAAGTGCGACTGCAAGTCCCTTAAGGTGGTAGTTCCAGAATCGCAGTTTTTTTTACGTGAGGCGTTTTTCAAAGCTTTTTTTTAGAACAACAAGTAAAGCAGAAATAAAATAGCTGCAATTTTTCGAAACAAAACTCAAAACTGTCTACTATCACGTTTTGATCACTGATGAAATCCAAAGTTAAGACTAGCTACTCCGCTGGCTTACAGTTTAGTAAGCCAATGTGGTAGCTAGTCTTAACCATGGTATTTTACACCAAATAAAAAATGCTCTGGGTGTTTTTTGGTGTAGTTTAAGAAAATAATAGTCTTTTTACTCATAGTGTATAGATCTGTCAGAAAAACGTGTCACTGCGATTATGGAACTACCACCTTAAATGGGTAAGGCAAAAAACACAAAGGTCAAACTGTAAACTCAAACTACGTGCTGGTTTTTTTAACAACTTTGAAAAAATCTTGATGCGAGGCGACGCAGCAGAAGTTAAGCTTTCGAACGATACCACATTTATTGCAAATAATAATTTTCGCGTCAGGCAAGCGTGATAAACTTTCATGCCGCAATCAACTGTCTGGCCATACATTTTCAATTATTATGACGGAATGTGAAAACGAGACCCTAATTTTGATTGGAAGTCAGTTATCACATGAAACGTGATGCCAATCGATAGAGCGAAACGTGGGCTATCACGTGACGATTCAATTTCCAATTAAAATTAAGCCTACAATTTAGGCAATCAAGAGAAAGTTGGAGTATCCCTTTTTGGGGACTGTCCCTTATTAGGCCGTCTTCCCCTACTATGGCTGCTCCTACTGAGGCTACTGCTACTACAAATGCTCCTACTACGACTATTTCTACTACAACTCCTCTTGCTACGACGGCTCCTATTACAACTACTACTACTATGGATTCTACGACCTACGCTTGCTGCTCCTACAACGAGACGGCTGCTCCTACTGCGGTTACTGCTACTACAATTGCTCCTACTGCAGCTGCTTCTACTACGACTGCTACTACAACAACTACTGCAACTACTACTACGACATACTAAGAAAGCGTCAAAAAATGTGTATATACATGTAGTGTTCGACAACAAAGAGACCAATTCTACGATCACACACCGTCATTGACAAAGTTGATGTATGGAAACAGGCAATATTTAACAACTACGTGCTAATTTGTGGATCATTAAAGTAACGAAGAAACTACAATAGGGGCTCGCGAGCTTGCTCTTGTCCAGCTTGCTGGACATGCTCGCTCAAATTTCGGCCTGGCGTAGGGCGCACGAGCAGCGTGTGGCGCTAAGAACTTTAGCTGCAATAGGTTCGGAATAAAACCAAGTCAGCTTGGGCCGTTTCAAAAAAAATATTATTGAAATTTTGTTGCCTAAAGTAAAATTAGTAAGTTTCTAATAACTATTTTCTAATATTAAGCACTAGTATATATTCAGTAAGTATCAGTTATGTTAACCGGATGCTATACTGTCGATTCACAAAGTTTTTCTAACTGTTGTAACAAACTTCCAACTTTCTGTGACGGTGACCCTCCTGCCCATTGTCTCAAATTTTTTCTTGAATTTTGACAAAGTTTTTTAAATGACAAATGCGATAGCTTCTCAGTGTGTACCAGCAATTCGTTTTTGATAGTCGTCAAATTCAGGGTCGTTCGGTTTGAAGGATGATCCGCAGATGATGCTCATGATGATGTTGACCACGCAGATTTTCAGAGGCAGATTCACGTCAATCGGTTGACCCGTCTGACCTTTCCATTGCTCTAGAAGTTCCTCCACCTAAAACAATGCTATTACTAATAACTCACTACATTTTCAACTTGGAACTAAAGTTTTCAAGTTATACCTGTACTTGTTCATTTAGTAGTCAAGTACTATCGAAGGGAGCTTTAAAGTTCTATTTAGTCTACCTATAAACGTATGTAGTGTGTCAATTGTTCGTAAAATCGAAAGTTGAGGCTTTGATTTGCGAAAGTAATTAGTGTTCTACATTGACATTGCCCAATAAACTTAATCAGGTTTGGCGCGATAGCGCCAAATCAGGTTTGGCGCGATAGCGCCAAACCTATAATAGGAAAAAATCAGCTGAATGCGACTTTTTGCAAAACAAATCGTTAAATAACTTAAGTTATACTTTATGAATCAATTTCAAACTTCGTGAGCGAATAGACCTTGCAAAAACACACATGATATGTAAAAAAGAAGTTTAGTTATTAAGTATGAAGAAAGTTATAAACATTGAAAAAATTGAAAAAACTTCGCGTCTCTTTTTTTTTTTCAGTAACTTTTTCTCAAGTTCTGCCGAACCGTTTTCAATGATTTAGGGCTCTATCGACGTGGCCTGTCATGCCATCGGACACCTCCTCTTTTTTTGTTGATCCGTGCAGGTTTCGCTGAGAAATTTGCAAAAAACCGCCGTTTGAACTCATTTTGTGAAAATAATAAAGTTGACAGACTTCGCAGTAAAGTCGTTATAAAAACTAAAAATTTTGTTTATAAAATGTAAAGTAATTTATAAGTCAGAACCAAGTATTTAATGGTGAAAAAACCTATTATTTTTAATGTTTTAAATTTGACAACACGGTGAACGTGTCTGGCTTGAGGGTGTTTGTTGCTTCACATACTCTTCAATTTAAAATTTCTCTACCGAGATGTTGCCACGTGTAGTCACATGATTATTATGACTGGGAACGAACGAAAGATGCGTTGTGCGGGAGCGAATGTAAAGAGAACGCGACTCAAGAGCCAGCAGTAGCTACTGTTTTATGAATACTTTATTTATTTTATTCGTTTCAAATTTTTTCTGCTCATAAAGTGTGCTCATAAAGGTAAGACATGAGATGAAGTGTAGTGGGGGCGGGGGG
>JASANF010003967.1:0-34620 GCA_030248245.1 Trissonchulus sp. WLG1_4 | reverse complement strand
ATATAATATTTTTAATAATAATGAAATAATAATAATAATTGAAATAATATTTTTAATTGAACGAAGCCGCGACAACTAATTTATAATGTAGTAACTAATTATGGTATTCATTGCTCATTTCATTACATTAAATGTCGCAACAATAGCAATCGCAGTTACATATTTAACTATTTTAAGCTACAATGAGTACGAGTTAATTCGCCTGGGAGAGAGTGCTTGTTCAAGTTCCACCAAACCATTTTGCTCATGTTCATCCAATGGAAAGTTAGTGTGCTTTTCTGTTTAGCTGGGACATTGTCAATGTTCGGTACACAAATAATTTGTGCTGTTACAATGTCTGAATAGGTGCAGCTGAGGCGGGGGGGAATTCAAACTAATATTTTTTCACCGTGAAAACACGTTTTTGGTCAGCCTAGTCCTGGTGGCTTCAGGAAAGTTCTGTAACTTGTCAAAGCCTGAACCGATTTACAAAATTTTTTCAGCATCTAACTAAATTTTTGACTAAATCCAATTTTGCGCAAAAAATTTTATGGAAAGTCTAATTTTTGGACAAAGTTGATTTCCAGCTAAAGCTTACATCCTACAAACTTCTAACCTAGTCTATTCGAAAGAGCGGTCAGTTTTGACCCCCCCCTAGGTTTGGTGGATATAGGGGGACTCCGGATCATTGGTCGAAAAAATGCCGTTTTTCCGACTTATTCGACCCCTCTTATTCGACCCCTAAAGGTTTTAACACCAATAATTTCACTTCAGATTTTTATTAAAAGGGGCGACAGCTATTTTGGGAACTAGAGATCAGATTAGGGGCATGGCTGACGATGGGGGTTTCATATTTTGATTAAAAGATGGGATAGGAAGCGAATTAGAATCCAAAATAATTTTTCCCCCCGCTTCAGTCTGACCGTCTGAATACGTTCCTAATTAATCAAATGCAGCCTCAAAGCAAAGTTTCAATTATTTGAGGCTGAGCCCGTATTATATACCCTACAACTTTTGTTTGTTTATATAATATTCCTTACTTATCCTTCATGAAAACAACACTGGTTTGCTGTGACACATTGCGCCAGCAATCCACCATACAAGGGCGGACGCTGGGGGGGATACAGGGGATATCCCCCATTGCCTGGAGCCAATAAAATTTTTTTTCAACCGCTTACGAAACATAGCCGTAAATTGACACGAAATTTGGCCTAAAAATTAAAAAATTTTTTCCGGAGGCTGCTCGCCTCCGATACCAACGGGCTGAGTTACTTTCGCTTCGCTGTTTCCATATATCTATACTGTTGTTACATGTTCATTTTTTCTTGGCTGCCGCCCCCAGATCCCCGCTACTTTGTGGCTTCGTATCTTGCGTTTGTTAACGCGAATTCAGGATTACAATTGCTAAAAAGTGCACTTTACCTCATTACAAGAATCATTCACCCAAATTTTTTTCTGGGTACGCCATTGTTTTTTCTATTGCTTTAGTATATATATATATATATATATATATATATATATATATATATATATATATATATATATATATATATATATATATATATATATATATATATATATATATATATATATATATATATATATATATATATATATATATATTCATCGAAAACAGCATGGCCGACGGTCGGCTCATATAGGTATCAATTTTGACCTACCTCCGGCTCCGGCAAGTTATTTTACCTCCGGCTCCGGCTCCGGCCGGAGCAAAAATCCTGCCTCCGTCCGTTCGCTAATATATAGACTTGTCTTATAAATAAATATAGTATCATATTAAATGCGCATAGTCCATTTTCAACAATCCTTTTTCATCACAAAAGCAAATCTATGTATATGTCCTGTATATATGTGATGTCTTCTAGACTGCCGAACTGTTGTGACTTGAGGGAAACAGACTGGGCTGAGCATTGGCAATCTACGGATCGTGGGAATGTTGAATGCCAAGGGAGTTCAGCTGTGGATTCCAGAGAGCGTTGCAGCGAGCGGGCTGCCCTGCTGGTGTTGAAGCATGTGCTGCCGTGTCTGGAAAATGCCCTAAGACAACAGGAACAACTGCTGGGCTTGTTTGAGGAGTTCAGGGGTTAGATACTGTGGTTGGGATTACAAGGAGCGTGTAATTTGAAATCAGTCCAAGTTGAACACGTGTTCGCTTCAAATACATATATAATTTTTTATTTCGATGTTATATTTCATTCGGAAATATTTTTTTAGACCGAGTTGAAAATTAAAACACCTGTATATAAGTTTTTGTCAAAAATCACTTATTTATTATTTGAGAAAAGCTTGCGATTAAATGCGACGGATTGCAATAATTGCCGAGTTTTAAAGCCATATTTTGTTTAAGCACTTTAATTTATTATTTATTCTAGTTTTTGTGACTGTTGAATGCAGTGATGTTAGCAGAACAGTCATAACTTATTGCGAAAATTGTAAAAAATATCATGTTTTTGCGGAGAATATTAAGTCTGGCTTCATTTTTTGGTTTTAGTTTTATTTTTTTATTATTGCAGGCGACATTGGCTCGGTGCTGTGGCGTTTCTCCCCCGGCGTGCGTGAGCTGTGTGACGTTTGCTCTGGCTGCATTTTCAATCTGCACCTGTTTTGTGCACGCTGTGGATTTGAAGTCTGCGATACATGTGTGCTGGACTGCTTACAGGATCCTAGTCACAGTATATATATATACGGTTATATAGTTTCTTATATAGACGTACGCATGTAGTTGGGGGGGGAGAGAAATCTCAGGGGATGGACGGAGGCGTACTGCCGCCGGAGGAAATTAAGGGGGGAATGAAGACAAAGAGAAGAAAAAAGTTAGGCTAAGGGCCCTCCTACTGTTCTTTAGTAGATTTTAGCCTAAAATTGGTATATTTTTGATAAATTTTAGGCAATCCTGGTTAAAAGCGTCAAAATTGGTACTATTTAGCTAAATAAAGGTCAAAATTGCTTCTGCATTTGCGGAACGCGGAGGTTCGAATAATTGTGAAAGGATGATACGGATGTGAAGTATGTATATATAGGCTTTTGTTACAGAATATTTAATTTAAATTTAAAAGCTTGTTCATTTTTTTGTAGTACTGTTTATTATAGATAGAATATTTAATGTCAAGTGCCAATTATCTGTGTTGATCATAGCTAGCAAATATTTATAGTCAACAATTATATTGCGGCTGTTTATAGAGGTTTATAGTGGTGTGGGAAAAAAACCCTACGCGTTTTGCGGGGAAAAACCCCTAGTACTTCCTGGCCGAACCTGACGACATAGGACCTTTTTGAGTATTTAGGTGGAAAGCGCATCCCAAACTGACTTACCACACCAATTTTTGTACAGTTCTGAGGCCTGTAGCATTTTTTATGAAATTTCAAAATTTTGCATGTTGAAAAATTCCAAAGTGACAAAATTTTTCAAATTTTTGACTTGTCATAATTTTTCACAAAAATACTTTTGGCCAACGTCGTTTGCATTTTTCAAGAGAGTTACCTTTCCTCTATACTTCTGAGGCTCAAAAACAGTGAAAAACGTTGTGGTTTACTTGTGACAGTTCAAAGTTTGTGCGGGAAAAAACCCTATTGCGGGGAAAAAAAACCCTATTTTGTTTGGCGACAATTTTTTGCTAAACTCACCCGTTGTTGCTACAAAAGTGGATTCATCTGGGCTAACAACATGCGTAGGCTTCATTAAAACCGTTTAGTTGGCCGAAAAACGTCGCTTTTTGTCGTTTTGGCCCATACCCCGACACCCCTTACGAAACCTGTTTTGGTGATGTTTCACCAAAATTTGCCATTTTTTGGAATTTTTAGGCGTTAGCTGCTGCTTATCACTTAAATCCAAGAATGGTAGACGCGGGCGGTGTTCGTCTACCGTTTCTAACGTAATAAGCGCAAAAATCTGTTTTTAATGCTTTTAAATAGTGAAAAAATGCATGTTTGGGCAGAAGTCCTTCCTGCCAAAAGGGGTCGATTTTTGAAGAATTATTGTGAGTCACATAAGTGTCGGAGAAACGGTTTTTTTAGTCCATACTGTAGCCTAAGAGTTGTAGAACACGATGAAATTGAGTTTATACTCACTGCTAATAGAACAACCGGAAAAAGTGATAGGGTTTTTTTCCCCGCATAGGGTTTTTTCCCCGGAGGTTTCGAGACTCATTACTCAGAAACGTGAGTAGTTAGAATTCATTGTATTAGTGCAACAGTTAGGCGAAAGCTGGCCGTTATAACAGCCGCGAGCATTAATAGATCCGACTTATGTGGAGCACAGGACGACCCAAAAAGTTGAAAATAGGGGTTTTTTCCCCGCACCACTATATACTTCGATGTGAAAAGTTTATGAACGCCTGACGACCATGTTAACTTTCTGTCAACTTGTAGCCCAAAAAGTTGACTTTGAACTGAACCTCAATTAATGCTGTTTTTTCAAGCTGCATGCCAAAGATGGCCCTACTGCTCTGGGTTTCCGTTCGGTCGGCACAAAGTCAACATGCTGGACTTGGCTAAAGTTATTCCGGACAGCGCACAAGGAGGAATGTTGTCAAGTGAGTGAGAAAAATGAAGTTGCTGTTACAAGTGTTTTTTGTGAAATCTGTTCCTATGGGCCTATAATTCCTTTACCGAATTAAATGGACTGGACTTACTTTAGTCCGAGGTTTAGGAATGGTAAATAGTCTTAAACGGACTAAAGGAGTTAAAAAATAAATCAATGGTTAAATTTTAATCTGACCCCACTCCAAAGCTACTACTGGACTAAGTGGATTTCACATGCACGCTTAACATTAGCGCGTATAGTTAAGCCCGTTTAGGCCGATTAAAATGTAGTGCGCTAAAAGTTAAGTCCGTTTAATCCTGAGGTTTTGGAATGGCATTTTTAAACCGTTTAGTCCGATTAAAATTAACCCTTTAATCCGGTAAAGCAACGGGCCCTATGCGGCTGGCTGCTTCTTGTTAGGCCTCCAGTGCAGAATTCAGTTTGTAGATGTCTCCTGGCATCACGTAATCGCGATCTGCAAAATGACGATTTTATATAATTATAATAATATATATATATATATAAGACGGAATACTTTTACGAGAATGGATTATTTTTTAAAAGGCAATAATTTTGCTAGAGGTACAGAATATTTATTAATTTTGCTAGATTAGCAGGGCAATAATAGCCGTAACAGGTTAAGACTTTTTAAAAAAATCAACTATGTGCTGCGTACGTCGTAGCCAAACTTACAATTCAGCCAAAGTTGCAATTGTTGTGACTTTGGCTGAAAAATCTCAGCCAAAGTTACAATTGTGACTTTGGCTAGGCAAAGTTACAATTCTTAATCCTCATTGTTAACAGACTGTTTAACCCTGCATGAGGTCAACGTGAAAATGTCCGCCAATATTTGTTACACTTACCAGTGTTACGAAATTTCAGGGGGGGTTGGCCCGACATATTTTCAAAATTGAAAATGGATGACTTTTAACTTTTTGAAATAACTATAATACAAGTAAGGGTTGTATAGGTTGTTGCAGGTAACTATAGGTTGTTTTTGTTTGACTGTGAGGGTGTTTCACTTTAATTTTAAAATTTAATTCAAACTTAAAACGTTTCAATATGGCTGCATAATATAATACATAATATCATATATAAGTAAACAGCCGAAAAGTTAAGAAATTATAAAATTTTTATAAAAAAATTACATTTAAAAATGCTTTTTCTCATTTTTGGAAGTTTAAGACTTTAAGCTATCTAGACGTCTGGAACTAAACCTCACTGAAATTTAGAACAATCCGGGAGAACCCCCCCCCCAAGACTGAAATTCCGTCCGTGTGCATGTATGGTTAACACTGATATCAAATATATGCCGATATTTACATATGTGCGTGCATGTGTATTGTATACGTTGACCTCATACAAGGTCAAACAGTCGGTTAACGATGAGGATTAAAAATTGTAACTTTGCTTAGCCAAAGTCACAATTGTAACCAGGGTTTTTTTTCAAAATCGGCACTGTGTAAATGCTGTGTAAATTAAGAATTTGCTGTGTAAATTAAGGGTATGTTGTGTAAATTTTTGAAAGTGTGTATTTAGGCATTTTTAGGTAAAAAAATATTTTTTGCACTTAAAACCCCCATATTTTGACTTTGCGACTTACGAAACTACGAAAATAAAAATTATGAAGAATGAGAATAGAGTGTATATACGCTGTGCACCCTAGTGCCGCCTCCTCCCGAAAAACGCCTTATACGCAGGTTTACACACATCTGTTTCATCAGCCAGATCCTACACATTTTTAAATTCTGGATTTAAAACCTGCCGTGCAGTTTTGAAAGTACTTTGAAGTATCACATACATGTAACAGCACCAAATTTTTGGGTATTTACCCCTCCCCTGGTGGGGGAGTCCCCTACCCTGAATCAACCAACCCTCCTCTCCCAAGACTGACGCAATTTTTACATTTTTTAGATAAAAGTTAGGGAAAAATAGCTTAAATTTAATAAAAAATGCCCAATTTTTAACTGCCAGTCTTGGAAGCCCGCAGAAACTGGAGATTTTTTTAGTCAAAAATAAGACTTATTTTCTTTATTATATACACGGTCACAGGCCGCAGTCGCCACTTGGCGATTTTTTGTAATTCTTACTACCAAAATAGGCAGTTTTATCAACTTTTGCGCGGAAATAGGGCTGTGTAAATCAGTGTGTATTTTTATTTTTTGTTGTGTAAATTAGGCGGCCGATGTGTAAATACACCCTATTTTACACAAAAAAAACATGATTGTAACTTTGGCTGAGATTTTTCAGCCATAGTCACAACAATTGCAACTTTGGCTGAATTGTAAGTTTGGCTACGACATATACAGTGTGTTGTTATATACTTTAGAGTCTTTTTTAGAGTAAAAATGAATGTGTTTGCTCTTCCTGCTGTGATATTTTTGTACGTGTAGTCGGAGTTGAAAAGCTCACTTTATAAATTATTATAAAAATGCCCTTTCACCAAGGGCAGCAGTGCAGCGTTTTTTTGGGCCAAAGTGGTGGCCATGGCCACTGAAATTATGGATTGGCCACTAAAAATTTTGGGCTGGTGGCCAATCTGGCCACCAAAAAGCGAAGTTTAAAATGAAGAATGTGTTTCAAAATCAGAAAAATCGCCGGTTTCTGGGTGCTCTCGCCCCCAGACCCCCATGCAGGTTATCAATACATGCAATGTATGCTGCACAATCTTGACTCTTGAGGTTTAATGCTTATACGCACTGTCCTCTGAGTGTGCTCCATTGTACCACGCTAGTTATTTCAGTTTCGTTGACAAACAGCAATAGCAATGTTTTGTTGTAAATATTTGTTGATTTTTGTCATTGACTTGTGGGGGGAGGCTACCTGAATAAGAGAATTTCGGGTTCGGCCATTTTCTCAAATTCACACGCAATGAGCACGTGCAGAAGCGCATCGTACATGTAAAAAATGGAAGCCAAAGGTTCTATTAAAAATTAAATTGTACGGGTAAATCATAGAGCAACACAACAGCTGTTTTGTGGCGAGAAAGGGGAGTTTTATATAGTATATACTCTATATCAGGGGCGGATCTAGAGGTGAGCCTCCCCACTCCCCGAATTTTTCCTCAAGTGAAATTGTACACAAGGGTCCCCCCTTTGGTTTTTATTGCCCGGCCGAAAACATTTCCGATACTGTATATACGTCTTTAGTCGACCAAAATTGTCCTAAAAAGGAAAAATTCTTCAAATTATTTCCCGGGGGCTGCCGCCCCCATACCTTTGCAGCGTAGTGGTTTGCCATTTCTTATTATTGTCCTTCATCAAAGCCGATGCATATGTATGTATATACACGAGTGTACATTATGCTGCATTTACTTGTGTAATACACTGTCTGATGTGACGCTCCTATCTTTTGTTTTAAATTCTGTCGGTAAAAATTTCTGATACGTCTCCAGTTGACTAAATTCGGTTTAAAAATTTGAAAAATCGCCAATGTTTTTTCTGGGGGCTGACGCCCCCAGACCCATGCAACTTTGCGGCTGAGCGATCCTGCGTTTGTTATGCGAATTTAAGTGTGAAAATTGCTAAAAAGCGCATTTTAAATCATTGCAAAAATTAGAAAAGTCATTCACCCTAGAAATTTTTTTCTAGGTACGCCACCGGTATATAATGTGTACATGAGTACATACACAGTTTACTTACTTAATATAATATACACTATTATGTATCGTTTTAGCTGGTTTGCCATTGCAAAAACGACATTTTCGTGAATTCGTGGTTTGTACTGTCAAAAAACTTCGTACATTTTCCAAATTTCCTAGCTTCTGGAAGTTGGACGGCCTCTGAGTTAGATAATTTTCAGTGATTTTAACTCAGTAAATTTTTAACGCATCTTTCAAATTGGCCACTAAATTTTTGCATTGGCCACTAAAATTTTGGGTCTGGTGGTGGCCAAGAAAAAAATGAAAAAATAAACCCTGCAGCAGTGTGGGTAGAATAGGAAAGTTGGCTGATCTATAGCGGAAAAATGCTAATAAGCTTGTCGAACACCGGGGACAAGTTTTGCAGCCAAATAGGATAACTCAGCTTGCTACATGAAGCGGACAAGAGTTGCGTCAGAATAGCAATCGCCCTGCGACACGTCAGTGCTTTCTGCACCCTATTCGCGCGAATAACTAGGAAAAGCATTCTTGACGCTTACTATCACATATTCACATGTCAGGACTTGTAGTGTGAAGTAGATATACAGTTACTTAATTGAATTTCTTCACATATTACATACATATCTATTTTTGTAAACATTTTTTCCGAAAGTTACGAATGACATATTTTAAATTTCACATTTTTTAACATTTCACAGCAAGTACATACTAATATTCAACACAAAGCTTAGTCTACTTAAATGTTTATGATGATTAAACACATGTACGTATAACGTATGTGTAAAAATAAAAACGAATGACCGCTATGATCGATTTATGATTCTTGTGAATGTACGACTCATTACAAGAATGTTTATTCCGGTCATGGCTTGCCTTTGTAAATAACATCAAGAACCAGCTATGTATACTATACTTTTCCGGCAACAGAGCAGATGATGATAATGGCTGATTAGTTCGCGCGAATATGGTGCAGAAAGCACTGACGTGTCTTAGGGCGATTGCTATTCTGACGCAAGTCTTGTCCGTTTCATTTAAAAAGCTGCGTTTTCCTATTCTGACGCAACTCTTGTCCGCTTCATTTAGCAAGCTGAGTTATCCTATTTGGCTGCAACACTTGTCCCCGGTGTTCGACAAGCTTATTAGCATTTTTCCGCTATAGATCAGCCAACTTTCCTATTCTACCCACACTGCTGCCCTTGGTGAAAGGGCATTTTTATAATAATCCTATTTCTTTTTCCGCTGCACCCATTTTACTCGACGATAGGAAAGCTGACAACTGAATTGTATGTATGGAAATTGCATGGAAATAATATACATTCTGAAAAGTGATAGTCGCGCATGATGCTACCTACTTATTTTTCCATACCCACACACTAACAGTGGCCTGTTTCGTTATTTTGGGTTAACACAATAATTTTGGTCATAGCGACGTTATATTCGCATTCGGCACCTCAAATGAACCTTTTTCACGGTTTTTTGACAAAATTAACAATATTCAAAAAATTTGGTCAAATTGACCATTCTGGCACTTAGCCAGGGCTGCCAACGTGGAACAGTGCACACAACGCGGACCAAACAACATCAACTGACACCTCCGCGCCTGTATATTAAGATGCAGTAGAAATACAGAGCGAGAGATTATCCATTAAAGCGTTATACATTGAGAAAATTATGAAAAATCATCTTTTCAACGGTATTACAGGGGGTGCACCAGTTCTGCCTACTAGGTAAATCTGACACCAAAACTAATAGCTCGCTGAAATGCAAAGTATAGGCGTTTATATTCGCATACAAAACGACGTATCTCCATCTATCGGCCGATTGCACCAACTTATTCTCGAGCTATTCTTATTCTCGAGCTATTCCAGAATAGTTATTCTCGAGGTTTTATTCTCCGACTTTTCCACTGCACCATTAGAGAATAGCTCGAGAATAACTATTCTCGAGAATAGCTGGAGAATACCTTATTCTCCAGCTGTCCAATAAAAATGGGGCTGCATCATTGTTATCCATCACAGCCCGGCAGACAGCTAATTGAGCTCGAGAATAAGCCTAAATAAGCCCCGCCTACAGATTCGTTGTGAGAGCAGATTTGCTTCTCGTCCGCTCACCGAACCTACGTCGACTTGAGCACAGTCAGTAACTTGATGGCGTACGAAACCCGAATACGAGCATTTTTTTTTGTTTTTTTTTTTTTTTTTTTTTTTTATTTATTTATTATACATTAGATATATAAATGTGTAAATGTTAAAAATGGGGGTTGTTGTTTTTTTTTTAAAATTTTTTTTTTTATTTTTTCTGCTTTTTCTTGTAGATAAGGGGTAGGAGGAGCATGTTAGGGGGGGGGAGGGGGAGAAAATTATTTTCTATACTTTTTTTCACTGTAGTTATTTTTTTTTTTTCTTTTCTTTTTCTCTTCTCTTTTATTTTTTTTTTATTTCTTCTCTATCTTCGAGAATAACTATTCTCGAGCTTAAATATTGGTGCAATGAAAACTTATTTTATTCCTGAGCTATTCTCGAGCTATTCCTATTCTTGAGCTATTCTTTGTTGGTGCAATCCGGTGTATAACTGCTCTGGCTGCACTACCTGCATATTTCCTGCGAATACACACTATAACAGTATTTGACCACTGAGCACTATTTTGGGTTAATACGTAATATTTTCGTGAAAATAGTGTAATATTTGCGTTCAGTACCTCAAATTCAACTTTGTAACAGTTTTTCATCAAATTTGACAAAAGTCAAAAATTTGGTCAAATTGGCCATTCTGGCACTTTTCCAGGGGTGCCAAAATGAAACAGCACATACGACGCTGACCAAACAATTTAAACAAACACCCCTACGTCTATATATTGTGTTGCAATAACATCACAGAACGAGCGGCTATCCATAAAACCGTTATACATTGACAAAGTCATGAAAAAACCATGTTTTCAAGGGTGTCAGGGGGGGATGCACCAGTTCTGGCTACTAGGTAAATCTGACAACAAAACTAATAGCACGCTGAAATGCACAGTATAGGGGTTTATATTCGCATACAAAACGACAGACCTCCATCTGTAACCGTCTTGGCTGTACTGCCCGTAGGTAGCCTACCCCCCTAATACACGTAAATTACCTACCGGACCTCCTCCCTCGGCCTACAGTGACACGTTCGACTCCAAAAGGGGAGACGCACTACAACCCCACTACACTACCATGCATGCAAGAGATCAGACTTGGGCTGTTTGCGTGACTTCTCAAAAGCTGGCGCCATTGAATTTTCGACTTTGCCATTTTTCGAGGCCCAAAAAAGGGCTTTCCCCCCTCCCAGCACAGCCAAAACGGCAACAGCCTAGAACACCATTTTGTTAATGACACTATTCCCAATCAGAACAAATGTAAAAAACACAAAAAAGTGCCTCGCCAAGAGGGATTTCTTGAGTTATGCGTCGGGGAAAAAAAAGACGGAAAAATCCGAGTTTGCGGGAGGCGATTTTTCATATCTCAGGAAATACTCAACCGATTTGGCTGAAATTTGGCCAGCATGTAGCCTTCCCCCAGGCACGTGCACACACCAAATTAAAACCGATTTGCTTGCATAAATTTTTAGTTATTAAAAAAATTCATTTTAAAATTTCGCAACGTGGAGTGTCGTTCCTATTCTAGGGTTAGGCGCTATCGCGCCTACCCTGATAATAGTTATATCCTGGGGTTTTTTTTTCGCAAAATTGCGAAAAAATTTTGACGCAGTGGAGGTGAACTCGTAAGGTCTATGCGCTGATTTCTATGGTTTAGTAGGAAAATATTTTTGTTACGGCCCCAATTGACCAAATTTGGCCTAAAAATTGAAAATTTCTCTGACTTTTTGTGATCCCTTAGGCCCGGACTCGTGCAACTTTGTGGCTTGATGTTTCTAGTGACTGTAAATGGGACAGATTTTCTTTCATGTATCATCACACCACAGCATGTAACAGTAATAGACCCATTGCACGTATAATAGGGGGTATGTATAGGTATAATATGGGTCGAGGTGACATAATTGAGAAAGATTTCAAAATTGTTAGCATTTTCAGACCTAACTTGATCATTGGCCGGGTCTTCTAAAATTTCTTTGTGAAAAAATCGATTGTGAAAACTGAAAATTGTTAAAAAGTACACAAAAACGGCTCCATAAATTTAAATAAAAGTGTCAAAATCGTTGCTTTTTGGCCAGAACGGGTAAAAATTGCGTCAGTCTTAATCCTGTATAGGCGTAATAATGTTTTATTAACATTTAAATGTAAAATCTACTGCATTAAGTAACAAAAAAAGTAAGTCTGCGAAAAAAATTTTGATTTTGCGAAAAAAATTTCAAGCTTTTCGCAAAATTGCGAAAATTTGCCAGCGAAAAAAAACCCAGGTTATATCATCAATACAACTACTAAAAGTGGGTAAATATGCTATTGTGTATTTTTAGCTATTCGGACAAATTTGGAGATGGCAAAGGCAGCTCTAGAAAAACCACTTGTAAGTATGACTTCCGGTTTGACCAGTATCTTTATCGTTCTCATGAGTCGAGGGCGCGTTGTCAGTGGTCTGTAAGACCGCTCTTGTGATATCATTAACCGTTTCAGTTCGGGGAAGGTTAGGGATCCACCAACCACGCTCGAAAAAAGTGGTTTTGTTAGGTATTTAGTTACAGAGGTGAACTTCTTTCGTGTTTGTGATCTTGGGCTTACTTTTTATATGCATTATGTTCATTCAGTTTGGTAACTTTTGAATTTTTTGTAACTTTTAAGTTCAATGAGACTATGTAAATAAGGATCGATTCATACTAATATTGTAGAAACATTTATTAATATGACTCCTCACAGAAAAATATGTCTGTTATGTCGGGAATAGGATTACGACAAGGTCTTGCTATTTTGTTGGATAAACGGACATACGGCTGTAAGTATGAATCGATATTTTATGTGTTTAGGTTGATCGTCCGAGGCAGTTTTCGCCAGATCTTTTTCGCTCCGACGGCATTTTGTGGTTGAGTAATTGCAAGAAACACCAGTTGACCAATCTAGCTCAGTTTCAGGCACACTGGGCAGCTAGAAAGGTCAGATTTGGTCATTTTTTTAAGATCTGAGATTTTAAAATAGAAGATATCTTAAGATTTTTTGGATATTGATGGTATTGCTTTGTACTTGAAATTTTAAGTTAGTTAATGGGGCTATAATTGCTTTCTTTGGATGGTAGTCTCCTATTTTTAGACTGATTTATTTGTTGATGAGTAAATGATGAAATTCTGTGGAATTTCATTGTTATTTTCAGTTGGTGGTAGTCAGCGATGTTGATATTAATCTGCAGGGATCTCTGTGGTCGCCTGCATCATTTCAGCGTCTCAGCTCTGATCAGGTGTTTGTAATAATTAATTGATATTAATAGTAAAATGTATTAATAAAATAAGAAGATGAATAGTTTTGTGCAGTAATTTGATTTTATTAAGTAGCGGCGGTCCGGCCCCGCCGCGTTTTCAAGAAGTCAGCCGGCCTAGGGCCCAGTACGTAAAATTCCGGGCCCAAAATATAAACCGACGTACCCACCTTTTATGGATCGTTCGACTGCCTGATTCAGACCTGTTTTGTCAGAATGATCCCCAAACTATTGTGAATAATTATTTCCATATTTTAGGATTGCGGCGAAAGCCTGCAGGACTGTCGGAGTGGTGCCATGTTGTCTGGGGCGCAGTTGCGCGTTGACGACTTCTGGGCTGGCTTCACTGACACCAAAAGACGCATAATCGGCGATGATGGCGTTGCCTTTTTGCTGAAGGTTGGCTGAGCGGCCTGAAATAATATTATTAAATTAATTATAATTGCGTCAAATCTGAGGTACTAACAACCAATCAGGGGAAGGGGACTTATTAGGTTCAATGTTAGGTCGGAGGGAGCAATCCCCCACAGTCCCTTCTCACTCCGACGTGTGGGTATGAGTCTGTAATGAGGTAACTGACAAGGACTAACGCTTTACACATTTTCATATTCTGTTCTCCATAACCAGCATTTTTCAAATAAAATCATTTACTTTAATATGCATTGGACCAAACGGGTTAGTATACAAGGAAAAGACTTCTTTCACATTAAGCGTTGAAAATATGTAAATCAAAACCCACAAACTTCGTGTCACCGTCTGGTTTCGTTTATCAAACCTTTGGCACCCTTCGCCCCGAGACATTATTAGGAATTAAGACATAATATTAAGAGAATGATCTAGCCAATTAGAATGCAGCGTTGCCTAGCAACGGCCAATCGGAATGCAGAGTTATTTGCAGCTGAAAGACTGGCCGTCTCGCAGTCGTCTGGGAGAGTGTCTGCCCGAGCACTATGCCGACCTGTGTCGCTCCCTGCCGCTGGCTTGCTACAGCCATCCTGAGGCGGCTGTGTATAATTTGGCTACCTATCTGCCGCGCTACTACCTGCCACCAGATTTGGGACCAAAGATATACGCTGCCTACGGTTAATGCAGAATTTTTATGTAATGTTATTATCCTTAAATGTGATTGGTTCAGAACTTTGGTTTTAATTAACAAAAGAGGGAACTTTTTTCAGTTGTCCGGTATCCGACACGTAAAATCTATTGTAGAAGATACGACAGGGAGTCTGCGCTTTGGTAGTCTAAATAAGTAGTTATTGATGCGCGTGACAAAAAATCACACTTTAAAAAAATTAATAAACATTTTTCTGCACTGTTCATGAATTTTTTGCCTACTGACAAACGGGCTTCATTCATGCATGTACACGGGGTCTCGGTCTGGGGGGGGGGGCTTGTCCCGACTTTTCGGGGGCTTGAGCGGACAAAAACGCTAAAACTTTGAATTTTTGCCAAAAAAGGGTCAATTTTCGTCTAAATTTGGCTATTTTTGGAAATTTTTTTCTCTTTTTGCTCATTTTTGAAGCATTTTACAGCAATCTGGGGCAATTTTTGAGTGTTCGGGCACCTTTCTTTCAGCATCACGGAGGTGGGCTTGTCCCGGTATCTCAAATCTGGGGGGGGGGGGCAAAGACCCCCCATGTACATCTGTGGCTTCATTACGGACTAGGCCTATATAAATAAGAAAATTTCGGTGTAAATAAAAAAAATGAAAAAATGTTTATTATATATTGTTTTTTATATTGCAGAAATGTTGTCCTGTCTCCACCGGGCGACCACCAACCTACACATGGACGTCAGTGACGCTGTCAATCTGATGACGTACGTCGGACTGCCAAATGACGTAGACAGAGCCCGCGTTTATCAAAGTGTGTACAAAAGCATTGTTATTAGTGGGAGAGTCTCTTTTTGAACTGGCTGTATATTCTGGGGCCCCATATTAGTTGAACTTGCCTCCATTGTAGCTTCAGTTTATAAAAATTTGCATTAAGCGATACTCATTTTAGGGTTAGTTCTCATGATGAAATGGTTTTGGTTTGAATTTGTTTGCTTCAGGTCAGTTTTTAAATACAGCTAAGGGTGGCAGTTGTGGGATGTTATCCTAAAAATTCTTGATTTGGCAAGTTAGGTTTGACTGCATAGAGGGTGTCAGGATTTCTTCGCCAGTCAAGTTTTAATCTAATCCAATTAATCCGTTCTAGAAGAAAGGGGACTTAGGTTAAGCTTATTTTTTGCAGGCTTAGTGGATTATGTCTGTTCACTGGCGGACTGTGACGAGTGGAGCAAACAACGAGTACGGCGTCAGCCAGAAAAAGCCGGAGCTCTCTGGACCATTTTCGATCCAAAGGACGCTCCAGCCTTGAGACGCTTTCTCAGACACAAAGCTCAAGTCAGCTGCTGAGACTTCATCTGGGATTTGATTGTTAAACTTTGACAGAAGATTTGACAGAGAGTTTTAATAATATTCATACATGGGCAGGTAGTAATTTCGAGAGGGGTGTGTGTGTGGTGCGGAGCAATTTTTCCGCCTATTGTTGCTTCCTCAATCACCGGTTTTGAACCGGTGAGCCACTTTCTAGACATTCTGGGGGGTTCCTCACATCCATGAATGCTCTTGGCGAGTATCCTGAAGTCAAATCAGTATATTGTTTTTTCAGGATCCATCCTGCCATACTCTGGACGCGCGATCGCGTGGCTTATTGAGCGAGCAGGACGGTGATCCGGTTCACGATCAGCTGTGGTTCCTGGACGCTCAGCTGCGCGCTGAACTAGCTCAACCGCCCTACCTGGTTCAGGGACACACGTTTGTGCAGGCTCTGGGGGATGCTGTTTTTATACCCGCCGGCGCTGCACATCAGGTAACGCATCGGTCTATTATAATAATTGTTGATATGGGTTTGTGGTGGGGAGGGGCTGTCAGTTTTGGTATGGACGAAATTTTTTAGTTTGATATTGACGGTATTATGAGTAATGCGGGTTGTATATTATGCTGATTCATGAGGGCAGGGTTAAAGTATTCGTCGTTGAAGATGCAAAGTATATTTTATATTGTATATTTTGTGAAAATTTTAAATTTTTTTGTGAAAAAAGTAGCTCTGACTTTCCTGTCTGTAGAGATAATGCAACACGACTTGTTTGCGCCTTCGACATAAAGCTAGAGCAAAAATATTATAATGTCAAAGTCCTTCACCACAGCATTAACGCCACGCTGGAACAACTTGCCGGACGTCTTGAAACATGCAAATATTCTGAAAGATTTTAAATTTGTTCTATCTATTCTCTAATTAATTTTGTTCAATTTTATGTTAAGGTCGTAGCACGCAAACGTTTTTTTCTCATGTGCTAAGTGTAGGTTATAGCACGATGTAAAGTGCACTCAGTAATTTTTACGCACTGTTACGTGAAGCGCCAAGTGCATGAACGAGTGCGCATGAAGCAGCGCACGTGTTTATGTTTATGCGGATGGTTGTTCAGTGTACGCACAAATTGTGGGGTTATTTTTTCAGGTTCAAAATCTGCAGTCTTGCATCAAGGCCGCTGAGGATTTTGTGTCACCGGAAGGCGTGCAGGCTTCAGTGCAAATCGCAGCAGAATTCAGACGTCTCAGCTCACAGCATTGCAATAAAGAGGATAAGCTGCAGGTTAGCATTGCGGTCTACACTAAGGCCATTAGACATGCACGGGAGCTAGCGACTGGGCGGGGTAAGTGGCCTTTTTTGTTTTTTTTGGCAACAGCGCAAGGATTTTACTTTTCAGCTAATTTTTTAGAATGGAGACATTTCTTTGGCTGTCAGAACGGGTTTGTGAATGGAAACGGAGGGGCCTTTTATGTGCATCTACACAAGCCGTAAAAAGCAAAGGAGAAATCTTGCGAATTCACTTCTGTTGCCTAACAACTTTTGCGCTATTTGGCTAAATGCTATGACTTTGAGTATTTGTCTTTTGTTAGGCAAACGCTTAAAAGTGGCAGCCAACGCTGAGGTTTTGGCACAATAAACTTAGAATGCGCCTGACGTTTTTTACTAGTATTTTATATTTTCTGTAGTTATTTTTTAAAAGAAGTTGTTTTATTTTTGTTTTTTAGCTTCTTCACATGCTGTTTCACAGTCTGCGAGAAGCTGTAATCTCTCTGTCACGGGATAATCTCATATCCACTCATTGTTTACCAGCTACTGCTCAAAGTATGATGCTGTATTTTTTACCCTTTAATATTTTAGAAGAATATATTGTTAGTTTAGAAAGTGAATAAAATTGTGTAATATTATTTAATCAGGTATTTCAAGGACTGGTGATTTAATTATAGTAGCTTTTATTTTCCGTACCACTGATTTGAATGAAGAAAAAGCATTGAGTCTTATTATGTAAGACAATAGTGTCATCAATAATCTGAAAATAGGTATAAATTCGGCTGATGAATTGATAGCAACAGTTTATTTGGACTTGTTGCGATATTTTTAGAGTTGCGGAAATGGCTATTTTTTGACACAATACTTTATTTCTTGATTAAGTTAGTTCTTATTTCTGCATAGTGGGAACCATGCTTAAACTCTTTTCAAGATAAAGCTTGCTCTACGTACTTTCAGAAATATTGTTTTTGAAATTTAATTTGTTTTTTGTAAAACTCTTGTTTGTGTTTTCCTGTCCTTATTGTGTTGTTTTTTTAGATTGTCTAAGTTGAATCGGTTTCTCTTCCTTGCATGTTGAGTATGTTTTTTGTGTTGTAGTTTTGCTTGGTTTTTTATCGTTTTTGGCAGTAGCTTTGGTTCCCCGTGCAGAAATAAGAAATAAAAAGTAAAAAAGTTTGATTAGGTAGATTATTGGCTTCAGTTTTTCTGCCCCAGGCTTATGAAAAGGCAAACGGTAGACTGCACCATTAACCGGCGATTGAACCAATTCAGTTCAGGCTTATATTTCTTAAATCGGTGTGTTAGCTGCAGAAATGAAGATTAAAGTGCAGTTGGCGATTAAGATTTAGTTGAAAACTGCGTTTAGCTTTGATTTAACTAAAATCTATTTTACCGGAGTTTAGCCCTAGCTCAGACTTAAGTTAGTCCGATTTGGTGAACTCCATCGTGAGGGTAATTTCCAAAAGTAGATTTTTAGCGGATACGATTATATTTGGTTAAAAACACGCTCTGTCACATTCTGAGAACGCTTTTTAGCTAAACTATTTCGCTATTACATTACATAGTTGGGAATAGTCTCCCGGTATAGGAATAAGTAAGTATATATGTGTATATATATATATATATATATATATATATATATATATATATATATATATATATATATATATATATATATATATATATATATATATATATATATATATATATATATATATATATATATATATATATATATATATATATATATATATATATATATATATATATATATATATATATATACCCATTCTACCGATTTATGTCGTTGAAAATCAAGTGGGCTGAATCATTTTTATTGCATATGTTTTTTTTATTTCATGTTAAATAAGTTTTGTTTTCAGAGAATGAAACTGATTTTCTTGGATTCGAACCAGAAGACTTACTCGATCGCGATTTCATCGAACACTTATTTGATTAACGGTTTACTTGATCAACTTCTATACTATTATAGTTATTAAATAATATTTATGTTTCTTTGAAAAACAAGTTTGTATTCAAACTTTAGTTTGATCCCCTGAATTTAAATTTGTTTATTATTATAAGAACATAAAATGACTTGTGCCAGAGAAACTTATTCTAGTACTTGTTATCTTTTACCTTATGTTTGCTCATATTTGTGACAACTGTCTATGACCTATGTACATACACTTGTTATACTGATTTTTAATTTATGATAATATAGTTAACTATGATTTTCTTTGTGTATACGCCATACGGGCATTTGTAGAGGTCCTTTAATCATCAAAGGAGGTTCTGAATCAGCAGAAGATATAGTGATAGTATATATTATAAACAAAAATGTCAATTTTTATTTTTAAAAAACTTTTTAGCCAGCGTGTCGCTTAGGTGTGCTTTTTTAGATAGTTTATTTTTAACCGTGAAGTGTGTGTTTGTCCGTAAGCAAAATGTTGGATCAGCTGTTCTGTTGCTGAAAACGCTATATCTGTTAACGGTCAATTTCTAGTATGCAAACCGAAAGTGTGTCTGTTGTAGTTATTGTTTGTACTGTCTTACGAAGAGAAACGCAGATGAAAATATGAATGGACTTCACTTTTTTTAAAAATCGTAAACAGCCTGTGTGCATTGTGCAATCTAAGTGCTATGAATTGTAATTTACTGTTTTTATAACCCGATTCTCGTTTTACTTCATGCTATGAATAAATTCAGTGACTCGAAAGTTTTTGTCCGTTGATTACAACATGGTTTTTTGGCGGTAAACATTACATATACACGGGGTTTCGGTCTGGGAGGGGGGGGCTTGTCTCGGATTTTTCGAAATTTTAGGGGGGCTTGCCCGACCTTTCGGGGGCTTGAACTGACAGAATCGCAAAAATTTCCAAATTTTGCCTAAAAATGGAAAATTTTTGGCAAAATTTGGATATATTTAGCGATTTTTTAGCTTTTTGGTCATTTCTGAAGCATTTTTACAGCGTCTGCGACAATTTTTGCTATTTTCGGGTGCTTTTTTCAGCATAAATCAGGGGGGCTTGTCCCGAAATCTCAAATCTGGGGGGCTTGCTCCCCCCCCAGACCCCCCATGTACATTTCTGGCGGTAAATATGGTTTATCAGCCATTGACTGTATTATTACTTTGGTTGAAGACATGCGTTAATTGAAAATAATACCTAGTAAATACTTGAGTTCTTTCCTGAAATAAATTTCGCTGGCCGAGTCTAAAAAATGCCAAATTTCCCTTCCCCATATTCCCTCCTCACTACATGCGTGGCTCTACATGTGCAAACATACAAATTTAGGCATGTAATGAAATATTAATTCAAAACTAGGTTTACAGAAAAGCTACTTTGTTATGTACATAGTTTTGGCCGCCGGGGACGGGCTGCGGTCAGAGAATTTTGGCGGGCCGGGCCGCGTATTTACAAAATCGGGCCTACACCTCAAAAATGCGGGCCGGCCCGCGAAGGAACTCTAGAAATACTAGGGGTGGGCGCGGTAACGACTTTTTGGTCGTTACCGTTTACCGCAAGTTTTACCGCGGTTTTTGCGGTGCTTGCCGTGGTATACCACAAAATTTTGCGGTAACCGCGGTAACAAATACAAACGGTCTGCGGGCATCGCAACCAAAGTATATATTCGTTAAATTCAAATTTTTGTCTCAAATGGAGCTTTTTGGGCCTCTAAAGTATGATGTTGATCTGTTATACCGCAAACCACGGTCCTCTTGGAATTTAGGCCGAAACGGCGAGGCGAGGGCTCAAAGGCAGAAATGACCGTGCGCCCTAGGCCCAGCCCACGTGGAATGCGATTTAACGGGTAAAAACCAGGGCAGAAAGCTCTATCTCACAGAATCTGCCCTCACTAGGTCTGGGGCACACACACGGAGTCACCAACACAACTACAAAGGCACGGGCACCTAGCCGCCACGAAGGCCCAAAAATCCTCATAAGGCTCGGACCGCTTGTCCGAGAACACCGACAGGGACGAGGACAATTTTCTGTCAGCTGTTGTGTAACATTCACACAATAGTTTGGTATAATATTTGCGCGGCCGACTCAGCGGCCGTGCATACAAATTTCAGTCAATGCACTGAAACGAGAATTGCATGTAAAATATGCATCGTTTCAGCAAGAGTACATAATAGCTTCTCACTCTATATAGAAGAAGAGTGAGACACTCTCCAGCCTGCCTGTGTTCTAGCACAGGCAGATGCGTTGGTCGTTTTCAGGCTACATGTTGACATTCTATGCAACATGTGACTGGCCAATCAGCGCGTAGATTCCCTGCGTAACACACTTTAGTATATAATCGCTGATGCGTTGATAAGCATTAAGATAGGGATAAAAGCTTACTGACTCATTATTTATTCATAGTCTGCTTGCAAAAACATTAAAAAAGGGTTGCAAATACCTCTGATGATATTTTGGCAAACTTTCAGCGAAATTGATTGAGAAACTTTTGAGATATGAACTTTTCTGAATTTCTTCAAAGTTTCTGAATCAATTTCGTTGAAAGTTTGCCAAAATAACCCCAAAGGTATTTGCAAACCTTTTTTAATGTTTTTACAAGCAGACTATGAATAAATAATGATTTATTAACCTTTATTCCTATCCCGTTTTATGATTGGAGCACGTGCACAGGCGTCTGCCAATCAGAGAATAGAAGCTCGCTTCTGATTGGCCAGTAACATGTTGCATAGAATGTCAACATGTAGCCTGAAAACGACCAGCGCATCTGCCTGTGCTAGAACACAGGCAGGCTGGAGAGTGTCTCACTCTTCTTCTATATAGAGTGAGACGTTATTATGTACTCTTGGTTTCAGTGCATTGAAATACAGGCTGGAGCTGCACACTGGATCTGATAGACAGCAGATGACTTGGCTGCGTGTGTACTGTGTAATGTGTGTGCGTGTGTTTGTGAGTATCGAAAAGTTGGCAAAGTAATGATCAGTTTGTATGTAACTGCTGACTACATGTTGGAAAGTGTCTAGTCATGTAATTATTGATTTCATACTTTCCATTTTCCAATTGTTCGAGCTGATTAAACTCTAACTTTGAGTTCGGTCTTACCTGTTCGACAGAATTTGTCTGACTTTTTGTGTAGCATGGAAAATATTGTGGATATATAATAATTTATCAATTGAATGACGAGACTGCAGAATGTTCGAGATAAGTCAGACAATATGTATTATACAGACAGTTTCAAACAAAATTCCTCTTGGCATTCAAGTTTTATTAGTTAGCATGCACGTCGTATGACATCACTTGACGCGTATGTTTGGATTATCACACGCGTCATAAACGCACGCCAAGCTTGGTACCGTAGCTAAGCAAAGTTTAGAATGTCATTCGACACCAAATTAAGCTAAGAAATTCGTTAACCAATAGCAAGAGTACATAATAGGAAGAGTATGACACTCTTCCTATTATGCCTACGGGTGTGCGTCCAATACGGAGCGCGAAATGGCGGGTTTATGTACGTTTTTGAGGGGGGGTACCCCACCTCAACTGAAGACCCTGTACTCAACTGAGATGGTTTACCCGGCCCCCCCCCTCAACTCCCGGAATCTCAAATCTGGAGGGGGCTTCCTCCCCAGACCCCCCCATACACATCTGTGCTGTAAGTTTATCAAAACATACGAAATATATAAAAAACTGGAAACAAAAAAGTGATAAGGAAATCTCAAGTGTTTCTATACATTAGCTGCTTCAGTAGAAGTCGGGTCGGGTCGGGTCGGGTCGGGTCGGGTTAGACATTCGCTCGGGTCGGGTCGGGTCGGGTTATGAAATCTCGACCCGTTGCGAACTCTAATAGGAAGAGTATGACACTCTTCCTATTATGCCTACGGGTGTGCGTCCAATACGGAGCGCGAAATAGCGGGTTTATGTAAGTTTTTGAGGGGGGGTACCCCACCTCAACTGAAGACCCTGTACTCAACTGGGGAGCAAGCCCCCTCCAGATTTGAGATTCCGGGACAAGCCCCCCCTTAAATTTGACCCATCGGGGCAAGCCCCCCCTCCTTGTTGCCGAAAAAAGTGCCAGAAAACTAAACAATCGCCTCAGATAGCTGTAAAATGCTTAAAAAATAAGCAAAGGCAAAAAATCGCTAAAAACTGTCAAAATTTTGCAACTAATTTCCGCTTTTTAAGCACAAATTGGAAATATGTATTAGCGTTTTTGTCAGTTCAAGCCCCTAAAACGTCGAGACAAGCCCCCCTTACATTTCTAAAAATCCGGGACAAGCCCGCCCCCAAGACCCCCACCCCATGTACATGTATGGACTAAAGTTGCTAATTTTGGGCTAAAAAGCACAGCTCGGAAACACTGTTACATCACTCTGCACACGCATGGGCAACGCCTACACCCAGCCTACACTGGTGTAGGCTGGACCCACGCACCCACGCAAACGTTAGTAAGGGACCCACGCAGGGGACGAGGGTGGGCAAAGCGCAATAACTGAGTAAGTGACCCACGCACAGTAAGTGACCGAAATGATGCAAAGTGACTGAAGTGACTGATCTGATTCCGTATATAAGTAAGACCCACGCTGGCAGCGGGCCCGTATTGACTGAGTCCGGAAGTAAGACCCACGCTGGCAGCGGGCCCGCATTGACTGAGTCCGCAAGTAAGAGCCACGCTGGCAGCGGGCCCGTATTGACTGAGTCCGCAAGTGAGACCCACGCTCACGCTGGCAGCGGGCCCGTATTGACTGAGTCCGCAAGTAAGACCCACGCTGGCAGCGGGCCCGTATTGACTGAGTCCGCAAGTAAGACCCACGCTGGCAGCGAGCCCGTATTGACTGAGTCCGCAAGTAAGACCCACGCTGGCAGCGGGCCCGTATTGACTGAGTCCGCAAGTAAGACCCACGCTGGCAGCGGGCCCGTATTGACTGAGTCCGCAAGTGAGACCCACGCTGGCAGCGGGCTCGTATTGACTGAGTCCGCAAGTAAGACCCACGCTGGCAGCGGGAACGTATTGACTGACTCCGTAAGTAAACAGCAACGGTATAGTTGTTTGACAGCAGCAGTCAGTGGCGTACCCAGAAAAAAATTTCGGGGGGGGGAATGACTTTTCGATTTGTTGTAATGGGTTAAAATGCACTTTTTAGCTAAATATCAAAATCAAAATATCCCTAAAGGTATTTGCAAACCTTTTTTAATGTTTTTGCAAGCAGACTATGAAGAAATAATGAGTTATTAAGTTTTTATAATGCTTATCAACGCATCAGCGATTATATACTAAAGTATGTTACGCAAAGAATCTACGCGCTGATTGGCCAGCCACATGTTGCAGAGAATGTCAACATGTAGCCTGAAAACGACCATCACATCTGCCTGTGCTAGAACACGGGCAGGCTGGAGAGTGTCTCACTCTTCTTCTATATAGAGTGAGACGCTATTATGTACTCTTGATATCAGTTTTACCGGGAACAAGTGCGTCTTGATTTTGTCTCAGCGTTTTATACACCAGAATTCAATTTGATACTTGAATGAGCGATTTTGTGTTTCTTGAAATTGCTGACGACAAGTGCGTAGCCAGGGGGGGGAATGGGAGAATTTCCCGTTTCCCAAAATTTTTTCCTTTGAAATTTCACACAAATTTGTAGTTTGTAGGGTCCCCCCTTTCGTTTTTATGACCCAGGCCCGGCCCGAAACATTTTTGATACGTCTCCAATTGACAAAATTTGGCCTAAAAATCAAACATTCTGCAAATTTTGTTCTGGGGGCTGCCGCCCCCAGACCCCTGCAACTTCGTGAGTTGCTATTATTTGTCATTATCTTTTACCAAAGCCTATATATGAGTACACGAGTGTACATTATATATACTGCATTTACTTGTGTAATACACTGTCTGATTTGACGTTGCCCTTTTTGTTTTACTTTTCGATACGTCTCCAATTGACCAAATTGGACCTAAAAGTCAAAGTTTTCAGCATTTTTTTGGAGGAGGGGCTTGCCCGATGGGTTCAACTTGAGGGTGTGTCTTGTTCCAAAATTACAAATCTCGCAGGGGCAAACTCCCCGAAACTAACCATGTACTGTGGAGGGGGACCTCTTAAAGGACCCACGCACGAGAAAATTTGGTGTAGGCTAACTCATGTGACCTTGCCCATGTATGACTCTGCAGCGGGTACATTAGGTTGAAAATATCATCAAAGCAGAAAAATGTAGCACAGGCAGGCTGGAGAGTGTCTCACTCTTCTTCTATATAGAGCGAGACGCTATTATGTACTCTTGCTAAAACTTACTGATTAAACCCAAAATTTTTGACCCTAACTGACCCGCACAACCCGCGGGTTGGAAAATCTCAACCCGACCCGACCCGACCCGACCCGATTGCGAACTCTACTTCCTATTATGTACTCTTAGCAATAGAAATGAGATTTCAGGGTCGTGAAAGGGTTTGAAAACACTGGAAAAGAAGAAAAATGTTGACACTTTTTGGCATTTACTTTTTAATCATTTTACTCAACTGACGAGTGACGACTGGTTGCAAATTCACTGTTCTATAACCAAAAGTATAATGTACCTAAGATGGCCTCAGGATTAGCGTCCGACGACTAGGGCAAATTAGACCGTTTATGATCGACTCATAATGAGTGGATGGGTACCAGAGATGGAACCGGGTCACTAAATCGTGACCCGGTGACTCGGGGACTCGGTTTTAAACAGACCGCTATTAGACAATAGAAACGCCAAAAGGAAACTGCGGAAAGTTTATAGACATTGCGTAACCGTTTCAGCTCAAAACAGTATAACAAGTAGGCCCCAAAAGGGGCAAGGTTCCTTCGCTGAGTAAGTGTAAGAGATACCGCACTTGGCCAAGTGGATCTTCAAAGTTCAAACACATAGCAGTATGCTGTAACGTATCCTTTGATTTTGTTTTGACAAAATTTTCGCAAAGTACCGAACATCTACTGAAACAGATGCGCATAGGGGGGTACGAGGGAGTCAGTGGGAACCCCTCAAGGGGGTCAGCAGTCAGCAACCTCCCTCAGACACCAGGCACGCCCCTGAAACCCCCACCCCCCTTTGATTTTTCGAAAAATTGCGCCAAAAACGAGTACAAAATCAAAAAATCACAAAAAATTTCAGCCGCAGCCAAAAAAGTGCCCCAAAAATGAGTACAAATCGAAAAAGTGTAAAACATTTCCGGCTTTCACCGGAAATCAAACCAAAACCAGGACCACCCCCTCTCGGCCAGGGTTCGGGCACCCCCCTCACCGATTGCTCCCGTGCATCTCTGTTCGCAACTCAAACAAGTTGACCTAAAAATACTCTCAAGTAAACAAGTAGGCCCCAAAAGGGGCAAGGTTCCTTTGTTGAGTGCAAAATCCATAATAGTCATCCTTAACATTTCGCCAAATTCAGCTTCGCCTTCAGTGTGCATAGCGATTCTTAATAATACCTGCTACATTTGCATAACTTGGTATCAGCGCTTACATAAATATGTACATACTGCGTTACTGTAAAAACTTTAAAAAAATTGGCCAGAAACATGTACTAGTTGCCGAAACTACCGTTGATTTCAGAACTCTGTTCACTTTATTCACAAAAATTGTAGTTCAAAACAGATTTTACGAGCTACAGCACCTAATAACTTTTATGGAAAAAATACAACTATGAGGTCGAACCCATGCAGTAAGACAACCCTCTTGAAATAGCGCCTTTGACCACTCGGCTACGCTATTTCGATTGGTATTGATGTTTAATTGTCACTGATCTTGAAAGAAACCTGACTAATATGAGAGCTGAATAATTATTCGAATATACGTAGTATTTTTTAGTAATAATAAACATACATTACATAACTTTGCTTGAGCTGAAGTGCTCGAGGTTAAGCCATATTTTTTTGTGAAAAAGAAAGTTTGAAACTGGAACACAGACAACAGTCCAGACAGTCACGTGAATTGCATATGTCTTTTGTCTGAAACATAACAATGCGCAAAAAATTTTAAAGAACAAAACTCAACTAAAATTACAACGGAAGACTTCTGAAAAAGTGTTCTTTACAATTCTTTCGTTAAAAATTGCGAACAACGCCGTTTTCAAAAAAAGAGGAGTCAGCTCCCATACTTACTTTACGTGTTCATTATATGCGCATGACAGCATGTTGCTGCTACTTTTACACTGCGCAGAGTTAGTTTCAAAACAATAGTTCCTTCTCTAGAAGGAACAAAAAACTTGCTGGGAATCGAACTAGCGCACAAACTGTTCCAGCCTAGAACAGCGCCTTAGACCACTCGGCTACGCTGTCTTACAAGCAAGGGAACTTACTGAGAACATGTTTCTTTAGACGCCGAACTAAGCGAACAATTTCTTTTCTTTCATTACTTAAATTAATTTAATTACAATAGGTATATCATTCATCATTTAAGGGGGTAGTGTCGCGAAAGCAGTTTTGCTCATAGGTTGCCAAAGAAGCTCTTTTTGCCTTGAACTTGTACGTTCACTGAGAAACTAGTCCAATGCTATAGTGTTAAATAAGTACTGCCAGACACTAGACTACCAATATCTACCAATATCTTGAACCAATCACCGATTGTAAGCCAGACATCACACAATAAGGACATGAAATTTCAAAAAATTAAGCCAGATATCAGATTGGCCAGCTTGTGAGGTACACATAACGTCTCGACGCACAGTTTTTTGCCACAAATAAGAAAAATAAAAAATGAAGGTTCGTTTTTCTTTTGATTTTAAAATAAGCGTCTAAATTTTTCACAATTTATCATTATTGCTGTGAGTACTTCACTGTTTACGCACAGTTTCACAGTTCAAACAGGTATTACTCCGCAATCACTCAAGCAATTTGCACTAAATTTTGTGTGCATAAACTACAATATATGTCCTTTTAGTCTATGTAAACAAACTAAACAAATAAGTTGATAATTGTTACGAAAAAATTGAATGTGAATAGGTTTTTAAAACGCCATTTTTCGGACTTTGCGACCTGACTCCAAACAGTATACTGCATCAATTTTGATGAAACTTGGCGAAAATACTTGGCTCAACATATATTTTCAAAATATATAAAGAACAAAGTCTTATTTTTTCCTAAAAATGTTTTACAGTTACGCAAAATCGACTGCTTTCGCGACACTACCCCCTTAATGTTAAATTTGGATCCACAATTTTATTATTTATTATGTATTCTAAGTGTTTCAATTTGTTTCAACAGACAGGAATGACTGAGTCTAGACAGTCATGTGATTAGCACGTGCGCATTGTCTGTTAAATTACGATTTTAGAAAAATTTAAAAATCACAAAACGTACACAAAAGCACATTTTAGTGCATAAATAAAGTTATATTGACCATTATTAACAGCAAAATTGCAAAAACTTGTGTTTTGCAAAAAAAGGGCAAAGACTACCCAAGCTGACTTTACACGTTAATCATATGCGCTGACCAACATGCAGAGCTGTGTTTAACACTGTGCAGAGTTGGTTTCAAAACAATAGTTCCTTCTCTAGAAGGAACAGTTATTCTTACTACTTGTGAACAGAAGGTGAAACCGAAGTATGCAGGGAAGAAAATTCTTTTGCCATTCAGAATCTAACTGTTGTTATGCTCACTTTTTAGTTTTTTACGGGTACGTTTTCATGCATTTTTGGCGATTCTGGCTAGGTATTCCTATGTTGAACTGCGGCGATCGCGTTCTGTTTATGTACCGACTGCCAAGTACTGTATAATTTCTGCGATCGCCCTTTTGTGCCGAACCGCCAAGTATATACCTGCAGAGGGGGTGCAGCCAGAACTTATCAAAATCTAAAAATTTTGCATAGCTTTTGTCCGCCCATATACACAAGCGTATACTTTTATGAAAGATAAAAACAAAAGGACACTACAGTGAAGAGCTGCAGGGGTCTGGCTGGGGGCGGCATCCCACAGAAAAAAAATTGGAGAATTTTTTATTTTTCGGTCGAAATTTCAGGGAAGGGGACGACCGCTCCTGACACCAATACATAACTCGAGTTCTGTGGGTACAAAGTTTACATACATATGTAGAAATCAGAAAAACCTCAAAAACGCAGCTACCAACTGAACTGATACAAGTTCAGGGAAAAAATTCTGGTTGTCTGAAAAAGTCTGTTTCGGACCGGGTCAGCACCCTTGACCCGGTGACCCGGAGCGAACCCGAACCGTAGGTTAGTGCAGCCGAAAGGATGCATAAGGGCGTTGATGTCTCGAACCAACTTAGGGTCGATTCATACCTACAGCCGTATGTCCGTTCAACCTGTAGAATGACGTCACTAGCAGCCTAGTGCAGTGGATCAGCCAGTGCCTGTGACGTCATTATTTCGGCATTTTGTCGGCAGAACGGACATAACGGCTGTAAGTATGAATCGAGCTTCAACAGTTGTACATAGTGGATTTAAGTCTGCGGTAACTACTGAAAAAAGTTAGGTGCATGCCCGCTTAATTTTACCGATACGGTAAAATAATACTATCTGTCGTCATGTGAAAAAAATACGCTCGTCAACAAAAGTGCTTGTTTGCATAAGAACTGGACTTGATTCGAAAATTTTTTGTGCAAAAAATTAGCTTATTTGGTTCTGTAGTTTTCTTAAAACTGCTTAAGGACAAACTGATAGGGACAAGGATAAGGACAAGTATGAACCGGGCTCTAGGGAGTCACCCCTGAAATACAACAGTTCCTTCTTTTCTTTCAGTAGAATCCCCCCTCCATTTCTTGACACTAATATTCGTGAACATCGAAAAAGATGGTTTGATCCAACCCGTAAAACTAGACATTTGATTACATACGTATTACGTAGTTCGGTGAGTTTGAAAATGTATTATTGTAGAAAATTTCGATGAAGATAAAATTAGAAAATGTAATTTTGCATCTGAAAATGATTTAATCTAAAATAATTAACAGTATGTGCGTATCTTGGGGAAAAGTAGTTCATAGAAGATGGTCAGAAAATGTGATTATCGAGAAAAATTTTTATAGAAAATCTTATTTTTGTATTTAAATTATGTTCTAGGGAGCAGATAACGAGATTCTTTTACATAACGTTAGATTTGAACAATATGTCACTTGGTTTAAAATAGCTACGATGTTATCGTGGGAAAATAGAAATACCGTGGGAAAATAGAAATACCGTGGGAAACTACCCCTATAAATATCGCTTCCATTTTCAACGAAAATAGTCTGGTCTGGTCGCGTTTTGTAGCAAATTTACTGTAGATTTTACCAGTCTTGTCTGTAAAGGAAAGTTTTTCTGACAAGCAACGCTCCAATTCACACCGCAGCCTTCGTGTAACAATATTGTTTTCTGCAGACTCGAAATCATTATTATACCATTCCAGCAAGTCTCTGTCCAAACGTTACTGTATATATTAACTGAGCCATTGTCTTTAAAACTGCCAAATATATTAAAAAAATAGACTGATCAACCTATGGCTGGCAACTCAACAGGCGATTTGTGTCAGGTCGATCGTGTGTGGTTTGGCTGGGGTTTGACGATCCCTGGGGTGGCGCACACCGTGATGACAGTGATGGTGATGATTGTGTTTGCGTCGATGACCAAAACCTACCCCGCCTACATTCTATTCGTGGGTCTGGCAGTCTGTGATCTTGGCAACATCCTGAGCAACACCTGGTTTGGCGGCGTCTGTAGTTTGTGGAAAAACTGCGTCGGCGTTGACTACAGCTACGTCACGCAAGCCGGCAATTTTAACGCCGGCGTCTACCATCAGATTGCCATCGCAATCACGCGGTTCTACGCTCTTGTTTTTCCGCTGCGCTATAAGTCAGAATTGACGCATCGGCGCTGCTACGCTATTTGCGTTGCCTGTTTTGTAATTGGCTGGACGCATTTCCAAATTACCAACATGTTTGACTATTTCCACTTTAAGTACGACCCAGAAAGATGCGGCTACGCTTACACTAACCCCGACCATCCGAATTTCCACATAGTTCCCTGGCACTGGATCATCTATGAAGCAGCAACTATTGTTATTTGTGGCTTTTTTTACTTGTCGGCAGCTATTTTTCACAAAAAACTACCGCAGGGTCAAGGCTCGCAGAGCAACCAAAAGGCTGAGCAAAAGCTAGCTATTATAAGCGCTATCAATAGTTCGTTTTTAGCTCTAATCATCGTAATGCACAATATTTTGCCACTGATGTTCAAGGGATCTACCGCTTTCATGGTAATTCTGACCACAGTTTTAAATTTCTCAAACAGTGCTGTAAATCCTTATTTATACTGGTTTTTGAGTGAAACATTTCGCAAACAGTTCAAAAGTATCTTTTGTAGCAACCAGTCAAGAACAAAAGTTGAAAGTACGGCTGGTACAGCATCAACTACTGCGCAAACTAACAATAAAACTTGAAAAACGTAGTTCAAATTAGGTATTTGAATTTACCAATTATGGTACTTTGGTGGTACTATACTACTATACTACTAGACTTTTTATTAAATTGATAACTGTTACTAGTTTAACATGTTTGACCCATGACCCTTAGTATTTTTGTAGCGAGTTTGTTTATGGCTGGAAGGATGTATTTGCATGGTTTTTATTTATGGACTAGAGCTCTAGATTTTGCAGATTCCTTTTTTGTGAAAGCAAAGTTATTTTGCAAATGAAGGAAACCCATAAACTCCTACTATGAAGGTTTTGTGCAGCAAAACTTTGTTTTGAGTTCTTACTTTCGATTCCCAAAGGGAGTGTTTCTTCAAATATTTTACATTATTTTCAGTTGTGGTGTGTTGCGCTAATTGCTGCAATAATTATTGTTGCGGTTGGTGTGGTGTATTGCATTCAATAAGTGGGTACTTATGTAGTGTTGTGTGCTCGTTATGCTTACTTTTACTTCTATTGTAGATTCCATTCCGTTTGGTTGTGTTTAGTTGCTTGTTGCAGTGATTACTGTTTGTAGTGTAGTTGCTGTGTGGGTGCTGTTTTTGTTTGTTTGTCAGTTATAGTTGTAGTAGCAGTACTAGTAGTCGTATTACTTGTGTCCATGTAGTTTGGTGTAATAAATAATATTAGTAGTAGTTCTAGTTTTAGATGTTGTAATTAAGGTCCAATAGTTTGCAATAATTTCTATTGTGCACAACTTAGCCTCAAACAGAAGCTTGGGGTATATATATAACATACCTTGAGGTATATAACACCGAAGTATCATATATATATATATATATATATATATATATATATATATATATATATATATATATATATATATATATATATATATATATATATATATATATATATATATATATATATATATATATATATATATATATATATATAGTGTTGATAACATCAGAGAAAACTTGTTTCATCGGTTCATTGGGTGTGATTAATCCAAATATGCAATTTCGAAGCAGATGTGTCAGCCCGGTTGGTTCAGTTGGTAGTGCTGCCTGTATTACAGAGTCTCTGATTAATGATCAGAATATTGGTGGTTCAATTCCGCTCCGGAGCTGAATGTTTTGCATTCGACGGCATTTCCACAGCATGAGAGCTCCGCCAAGTTGCATTATATGTGACAGAGATGAGAGGTACCTACCCTTCTAGTGTTAATTAACGCTAGAAAATTGACTTACCCAGAATAACGTAGGAATCAGTGAATCTGAATATAGTATATACGCGGCACCTGAGGGGGCCGCGTAAAAACAACAAACCTTTATAAAAATAAGAGCAGCGTTGGCAGCCTGATACTGATTTCTATTTTTAATAGGCTTAGATTGTTTTGTTTTGGATGTATATATTTTAGTGCATTTGCAGCAAAACCTACCCGACGCAGTAACGCACTACTTAGATTGGGATAAAGTGGAATATTTTTGTGAGCATTAAAAAGTAAACTTTTCTGAAACGTTTCACTGCAAATACAGGGGTATTGGAAAAGGTGGGTTTCATCGTTCGACTACTTTTAAAAATGAAGACAATTGTTCATAGTTTCTTAGTTTTTTTTGAATCCAGCAATAACATTAGGAATTTTTGTAAAACATTAGCTTTTAGTATACCTTATACCCCCCCAACTATGTAGCTAACATCTCGTTTTCTGGTCACCAGTTTTATGCGACTATGAATTCCAAAAGCTGCAGAAACCATCTGGGCAACAGCCAACGGAGTCAGCCGGAATCAAACTGACGCCCTGATTCCGGAGTCAGACTGATTCCTCTGAAACCGATACTGTTGATTAATGGTCAAAACTTTTGACATTCGTTACGTCAATGGAATCATGACTCCGGCTCTGATTTCGGAGTCTGATTCCGGAATCAGGGGTCGGTGATTCTGAGCGGTACTGTATATATATATATATATATATATATATATATATATATATATATATATATATATATATATATATATATATATATATATATATATATATATATATATATATATATATATATATATATATATATATATATATATATATATATATATATATATATATATATATATATATATTTATATATATATATATACATATATATATATATATATATATATATATATATATATATATATATATATATATACCTTATACCTCAAGGGGTTATATACCTCAAGGTATGTTATATATATACCTCCGCATCTCAGGACAGATTGGGTGGGGAGGAGTTGGGTGGGGAGGATTGCCTATCTTTAACGCGTAAAATCCTTCAAATAATCCCCCGCAATCCCCCGACCTGCTTGCTGGCGAATTGGGTGGGGAGGAGTCACCGGTTTTATTAAATTCTTAGTTTTAATTTTTTTTAATTTAAATTTTTTAATATAATTTTTTTAATTTTAATAAAATTTTAATTCATGTATTTGTTTTTCATTTTTTAATATAAAATAATTGTTTAATTTATTATTAATATAATTTTTATTTTTTTCATGAACTACGTAATGCGGTTGCAATAAACACGTGTATAGCCTAGGGCGTTTAAATTGATGCCAACTAGTGGCAGAAAACTAGTTAGGTAGGTTACTGTAGTAGTTTACGTATTTTAAGTAAACTAGCTGTAGCTCAGCGATTATTTGCCCGATCAAGACGATCAATACGTCATTGTGTAGACTATCATTAGTAGTACAAGGTGATATAAAATGCTAAGCTCAATTACTAAACATCAGTAGTAATGACTATTTTAGTACAACCACCTCATTTTTTCAAACATGCTCATGTACTGTGTAAAAACATGCCACACATTTTACGGCATAGACAGTTACCTAGCCGTTATACGTCCTAGCTAGTCAAGCAATTTGTTATTGTGTAGCCTATCACCCGTACTACAAGTTGACATACAAATCTAGACTAAACTCATACTTTAACGACAAGTATACCTAGTTTAGGAAACCTAGTACAAGTTTTTGGCTAACAACATACCACAGATTTTATGGGCATGGAGAATTTCTCAGCGGTTACAGGACCGATTCATTCGAGCAATTTATCATCCTATACCGTAACATAAGTACTACAAGCTGTTATAACAACTCAAGTCAAATACCTACGTTAAGTGAAGATATTCCTATTTTAGTAA
>JASANF010003966.1:0-13093 GCA_030248245.1 Trissonchulus sp. WLG1_4 | reverse complement strand
TCTTGTAAGTGAAACTTGATAAAGTATCATACTATTCAGTAGTGCTTGTGGTTTATAGGAGGGACTGGAAGTAGAAAACTTATATAATCGATGGATTTCACAAAAGTTTAAGCTTTTGATCATATAAAATATTTTTGAAAAAATTACATTTACATTTTTCGGTAAGAATTGGAAGTACACGGGGAGTCCGGAAAATCAGAGCAAAAGTGAGTAAAAATGTCATATAATTTTTCTTGAGAATTTGGCAAAATTCAGGGTATTTTCAGTCGATCAAATATATATCGACCTTGACGTTTCTTCTGAGTGCCACCTTAACACATTCCTAGCATGATGCCAAGAATACATAATAGTGTCTCACTCGATGGAATAATAAAACTGTGTTCAAGTGTTTACAAATATCAGCTTTCGGCCCATTGTAAACTGGTGGTCACTCTGTGGTCATGTAAATTAATTTGGACTACCGCCTCATATACTTCAGTTTCAATACACACCGCCTTGGGAATTCACATGGTGTCAAAATGGACATGATAAACAACAAACTGTTTCGGGGGCTGCATATACAAACTATTAAGTATTCAATAATTTAATAAAATGTATATACATAAAATAAAATGATTAATAAAATGCATCTGGTTTTATCTCTGCTAATCGTACACCTAATATCTGGCGTTAAAAATAGTCATGTGCGCTTTTGGCAATTTTGTTTTTTTTAAGTATTTACGTCCACGTCCATAAGACCTTACACGCATACTTATATTTACCTTAGATTTCTCTTAAAATATGTACATAAATACGTGAAGCCTCAAATTGTGCTTTATGTACCTCACCTCACATAAGTTTCTAAATTGTAAGACTAGGGAAAGTGAAGCAAAGTGGATGTCCAGAACTTGTGTGATTATCTGCTGAACATGAAATCCTTTAAATTGGACTAATGCGTCTCGTGAGAAGTACATAACGTGGACACTGGTCAGTCAACTTCAAGCCAGACACTTCCAATTAAGCACCCCACCCCAATTAGATTTGTCCTCTTGCTCCTCAAATCACCACAAACTATGGTCTGCGACGGAGGGGGTAGGAGTATAAAGGGGGGGGGGGGGAGTTTGAATCTCCCATCTGTAGAGTTGGAGTCCAAAAATAGAAGACATTATAAGCACTGGCGGTCCCAGACTTCGATTTCGGGGGGGAAGGAGGTCTGAAGAAATTTTTTCACTTCTTATAATAGCGTTTTTCAGCTTTACGCTATCTTGTTATAGCCGCAGCCATATCAAGGGCAATGAATTAAGTCTGTTTGTAGTAAAAACTAGAGTTCGCAATCGGGTCGGGTTGGTGCGGGTCGGGTCGGGTCGGGTCGGGTCGGGTTGAGATTTTCCAACCCGCGGGTTGTGCGGGTTAGTTCGGGTCAAAAATTTTGGGTATATATCCTTGAGTTTTACCTTAAATTTATCTGTTTTGATGATATTTTCAACCTAATGTACCCGCTGCAGAGTGATGTAACAGCTTTTTCGAGCTCTTATTTCTTTTTAGTCAAAATTAGCTACTGACGTCAATACATGTACTTGGGGTCTCGGTTTGGGGTGGGCTTGTCCCGGATTTTTCCAAATTGTAGGGGGGCTTGTCCCGACGTTGTGGGGGTTATTTTAAATTTTTGCCTACAAATAGGAAATTACATATTTGTAAAATTCGGATATTTTTAGCAATTTTTTCGCTATTTGCTCATTTATCTGAGGCGATTTTTTAGTTTTCGGGAACTTTTTTAGCAACGAGGCTTGCCCCGATGGGTCAAATCTGAGTAAGGCTTGTCCCGGCATCTGAAATCTGGGAGGGGCTTGCCCCCGCCAGACCCCCATGTACATCTGTGCTGTCAGCTGTAGCTTATAAAATCATGAAATATATAAAAAACTGGAAACAAAAAAGTGACAAAGAAATCTCAAGTGTTTGGATAGCAGCTTCAGTAGAAGTCGGGTCGGGTCGGGTCGGGTCGGGTCGGGTCGGGTTAGACACTAGTTCGGGTCGGGTCGGGTTATGAAATCGCGACCCGTTGCGAACTTTAGTAAAAACCAGTGGTGTACCCAGAAAAAAAATTGTCGATTTTTTAATTTTTAGGCCGAATTTGGTCAACTGGAGACGTATCAGAATTTTTTTCCGACAGGAAAATAAAACACATGATGGGAACGTCACATCAGACAGTGTTTTACACAACTAAATACAGCATAATATACTCGTGTAGACATGCAAATGCAGCATAAAGTACTCATGTATACATGTATAGGCTTTGATAAAAGATAATAAAAAGGAATAGTACGCCATAGAGTTGCAGGGGTCTGGAGCCCCCAGAAAAAAATTGAATTGTGGAAATTTTTGATTTTTAGGCCAAATTTGGTCAATTGGGGACGCATCAGAAAACTTTTCCGGCCGGTCCATAAAAACCAAAGGGGGGACCCTTGTGTAAAATTTCAGTCTGATAAAATTTCGGGGGGGGGGGGGGGGCGCCGCCCCCCCCCCCGCCCCCCCCCCCTGGGACCGCCCCTGATTATAAGCTAGGCTAAGCTAAGGGCCAATTCTTAAAATGGACTCAACGGATTTGACTTAGTTAAATCCGTAATTTAGGAATTGGATTTTGCACTTTGTTAAATCCACTCGTTAAGTCCGATTAAAATAAATCCGTTAAATCCAGTTTAGGCATTGGCCCTAAGATAGAAACAGAGTAGATATGTAGATAAGCTCTGTTGATCTCCACTCTTGGGGCCAAGGCCTCCAAAAATGGATGGGTCAAAATTCTACCCTACAATGGCACGTACTTATGTACACATGTAGGTACAGCCTACATACGTATATTCTCAAGTATGAAACCAGACAACCCGACGGGCATATTATGCAAATGAAGTTTGCTGGCTTTAGCTTGCTAATTTGACAGACGACACCAAATTAGATATTATTTATTCATCAATCTCATAATACTTCATTTGCCCGTGAGGAATTTGGAATCTCAGAATCAAAACATTCCACCAGACTCCGAAAACTCAAGCTGTATTATTAGCTGTACTCCTAATTTAATGACTAAAAGGATTGAAGAATGTAGTGTACGTCAAATTGTAGACTATTCTTATGTCCTTCCCTTAGTCATAACTAAAATTAACAAAATAACTAAAATTATTATACAACAATCATTCTGCAAACACAAGTTAATAGCCAATTAATTCTTTATAGTTCGCTAAATGAATATAACTCAGCATTAAACATTTTGTGGGATCGAACGAAACCTGTTTTGCTACTGTTTCATTAATGACCATTAATTCCCTTTCTCAAAGGCCAACAGTTTCTGTTGTTGAATTTGTCCCAAACATCCCCTTGACAACGGCACGTTACTTGGCCACACCGCTACAGACATAAGATTATACCACATAAAGAGGGTCACGATAATACTGCGATATTCAAAAATCGTTAAGATTTCATATTCTTTTTTTGGTTTTTTTTTGAATTTCCTCACACAACGTGGGCCGAGTCATATAATTGCGAAGCGTGGTTTGCTTTAATGTCTCAATCCTATGCAAGGTTTAAGATATAAAAGAGCCGCCGCGTATATACTATAGTGCAAATCTGTGCGTCAAGAGCACAGAAATCTCACCATTTCAGTGTTAAACTGCTGGTAGGTCAGCAAATAACACAGTTTGTGTGGGTGTGTGTGGTATCTCCTGTGTGTACGTACTTAGTCTCACCCGCCTCAGCTACGTTCTACTGCATGCTGTCATCTGCATTATGTCAAGTAGGATACATTTTGAATACAGGAGAGAGTAAAAATACAAAACCTGTTGCAACACTGCTTCGTAAATTGTTTATCAGTGTGTCGGAAGTTACGCATTTTGAAGGCTGATGACATAGCAGCCGCGCTGTGACACAGTTGTCAATAGCGTTCCGCTATGACACAACAGCGTGATCGAGTGATAAATCTGACATCAGTCCAAGTGACCAAGTAAATCCAGCTTTTTTGTATCCATGAGAAAATGTTGAGTTTTATGAATACCAATAAGCCTGGAGTAAAGTCGAGCTTGGTTTTATGAATACGTGAAGCCGGGATTTTAAGCCTGGCTTGGTGCTAGTGTGGTCAAAAAGCCAGGCTTACACTTTTATGAATGTAGTTGCCTGGCGCGCGATTTTTGTCAGTTTTTGTGCGAACTTTGTTGACTACTGCTGTGGACACTCTTGGATTGAAAATAAGTTTAAGCCTTATGTTGATATGTTTATACATATGTATGTTGCCTTCTAAATACTTAAAGTGCCGCGTTTTATATTCGTAGAATATCCTCAGCACAGCAAGCATGTCGCACCGTAATCTGTCAAATAATTTAAACTTTACTCGCAAAACGTGCTTGTTTTTATCAAAATAATAATTTTTATCAACATTGAAATGTTTAACAATCTTTAGTATTCCTTTTTTCGAATTTTATCTTTCACAAAATGAATAAATATATATATTCTACATAAATAGTTCACACCAAGGTCAAGTTAGGAATCCGAATTTGGTGTCATATGCGTCCGAAGTCAATTAAAAAGTCGACACACACAAAGAATTCTCCAATAAAATTGCGAATCATATTTTATTTCGCCAATAAATCACGCGAAAATCTGCTAGAGAAATTTTAAGGGCCGTTTTTCTTACTCAAATTGGTGACAGTCTTTCTATTTATCTGATTTCACTAGACAGTAACAACTTTTGACCTTTCAAGACGGTATTTCCAAAGGTCAATACGGTATAGAAATTCAATTAATACTGTATGTGTTGGCTTAGTTAACAAAACCTTTGATTAATTAGCCGAAAAGAACCGAGTATATATTTCGGAATTCAGTCAGAGACAGCTAAAAGCACAGATCGGCCATTAATTATGAAAATCCAACCTCTTGACCTCATCAAAACTGCTACGGATTCTAATTTGCATAAGCACAATTTAAATATGCAAATAGGTGAAATATGCAAAATGATGTACATATATTAGATTGTATATATAACTTCTCATGATAAAATATGCTAACGAAACCTGTTGTGATTAATGTTTAAGTACATAGTTTATTAGTTAAGCCCGGTTCACACTAGAGTTCGCAAGCGGGTCGGGTCGGGTCGGGTCGGGTTGGCCCTTCACGGGTCGGGTCGGGTTGAGATTTCCCGACCCGCGGGTTAAGCGGGTCAGTTCGGGTCAAAAATTTGGGTATAAATCCTAGATTTGACGTTAAATTTTGCCATTTTGACGGTTTTCTCGAGCTAATGGACTCTAGCACAATCACTAGTACTAGACTGGAGATTGGCGGAGCGTATTACCTACATATCACGAAAAACTAACAACAGAAAATTGACAAGAAAGTTTTGTATTTGAGAGTTTGTATAGCAGCTTGACCAAAAGTCGGGTTGGTTCGGGTCGGGTCGGGTCGGGTCGGGTTGGAATCTATGTCGGGTCGGGTCGGGTCGGGTCAAAAAATGTCGACCCGTTGCGAACTCTAGTTCACACAGACTTACTTTCCATTTTTTACTTCAGTATATAAACCCTACGTAAACATTTTGGTTTATACAGAACGTAATTTTTTAATGTTGAAATTTTTTACTTAAGGTCCTTAAGTAATAAGTTAAAAGTAAACCGGGCCTTATATATAGTTAGACTAAAATAACTCATGCCGAACGGTTTGAACTTTGAACTCGCTAAATTTTATGATTTCATTTTTGGCCTAACTCATTCGTAAAGTAACATCTAAATTTGGGCTTTCAAACTACCATATTCAATTGTGCATATCTGAATTTTATTAGTTCATAAACGCGTTTCATAAAGTGAGTCTCTAAAATTTTTCCCTCTTGTCCAATTCTGAAATTTTATGAATAGACCCTAACAAAACGGCTTAGAAATTATTTCATTGCCACAAAATTGACCATAAGAAGGACAAAATTGCATTTTTCATCTTAAAATGACCGGATACAAAATATTAACAGTATTTTGTGAACTCTAGCGGAAAATATGTATTTAAGGCACAATAAGAAGTTTTACACGAAAATTACAAAGTACAGAAATATGAAAATACGTGTATATACAGTTTTGCAAAAAATAACCACGCGAAAAAATTGCAAATTCTGAAATTGCAAACACTGTTATGTTATTACTGTTTGTTTCATTAAATTTTGATTGGTCTAAACTTTTCAAAATTACCTATGGGTAAGGTAAGTTATGGTTACCCTTATCCACTGACAATGGTAAGGGTAAACATAACCTGGTATTCTCAGACAACGACTAAAGCCAAAGTGATAGCTAAAGTTACCTTTAGGGTCGATAAATACTACAATAGGGCATACGGACAAACAGACATACGGCGTTTCGTCCGTTTTTCCAATTCATATTTTTAGGGCAAACGGACATAGGGACATACGGACATACGGATGTACGGGCATACGGACAAAGGTGCGATTCATACATACATTTGAGCCATATGTCAGTATGTCCGTATGCCCAACAATTTCGGGCAGAAAGTGAAATTGTTTAGTACGGATGAACGGACGAAAAGTTTGAATCAGACGACCGTTCTGCCGTTCATTTTGTCCGGATGTCCGTTCGTCCGTTTGCCCAATGTCCGTATAGGAGTATGAAATGGGTCAAAATGAGGTTTTAACTTGTTTTACAGCTTCGGATAACCAATTCCACCTCAACGGTCCAAGTTATCCGTGTGTTCAGCTTCAACTTTACGTTTACCCAGGGAATTAACATTATCCTTACTTTTACCAGTGGATAAAGATCCTTTATCGCCCCAAGTGCTAAATTTGTAATTTACTGAGCCGATTTGCATAATTTTTTGCACCAATGGAATCCTCTTGCCCTCAAAAAATGCAGAATTCGTAAAAAAATCAGAAAACTTTTTAAGCTATCAACCTGTGATTTTTTATATATTAATATGCTGGGCGAACAGAGAAGCAGCTCAGATACAAGAATGATACGAATCAAACTTATGTAAAAAAATCTAGTGACACAAAAATTGCAAATACAAAAATCAACAAACAAAACCATGTTCCAAATTTTAATCATAACTACATGTTAATAAAATAGTTTCATAAAAAATAATTATTCATAAGCTATATATATTTGCTAACTTACAAAGGATTTCGTGAATTCCAAAAAATATCCGGCAACTGCTTACAATCGGCTAAATCGATGCATGTCACACAAACCCACAGCAATGAAACAAGATAGCGACTCATCATTTAGACCAAACTAAACTGTTTTCACAATCACACTAGACTCGGTAACAACTCCGTGGGAATCTGCTCAATTCGGAATGTGGGAGGCGGGGCTTATGATTGATTGACACGTTATGGCCAGTGGACACTCGGGCGACAACTAGTGCACTGATTGAGTGGGATGGAACCGCCATGTTTTGATAAAACGAAAATGATTGAAATTTATTTATTTTATTTATATTTTTTTAGTGTTTATTTACTTGTTTATTTACTGTGTGCTGTGCATTCTGTGTTCGTCAGATTGAACACCTGGTGATAACTGATGCTGCTGCTGCTGATGATGATATAAGCGAAGCATCACACGGTCCAGTGTTGAGTGTACGTAGTGTATTACCTCGAATAAAGCCCCAGGGGCTTTATTGTTTCGCGAACGCCTTGCCTGGGGCATTATTCGAGGCTGGGGCTTTATTCAAGGCTGGGGCTTTATTGCGCGGCCGCCTCAGCGGCCGTGTATAGTGTATACTTGATGAAAGGGTGCCACTTTGGGGTAGGGATTTGCACGTATTCATAAGGCTGGCCATGTGTATTTCATATGGTTGGCCAGCCTGAGAGGTTGGCCTTGGGCGGGGTTGTCTAGTTACGTAAGAGCTGGCTGGGTTTGCCTTGGGTGGTCTGAGCAAGACTGTTGTGGTTTAAAAAATGTTTTTAGTTTCTGTAAAATTTTTGTTAATAAAAAAAGAGTATTTGGACTTATATTGAATTATATTAAATTTATATATAATGTTTAATTTTTATAAAATTATTAGAAAATTTAATTCTGAAAATTTTACTTAAATTTACTCACCAGTTATATTTTACGTAATGTGCTTCCGGGTACCTGTGTGTTGTACGTGTGTGTGTGTGTGATGTGCGGGTCACCAGCTGGGCATTCCTGTCCAGGCTGATTGTATGTTTTCGTTTTTCAGCGAATGTGTGTGTGCATGTTTGTGCATGTTTGGTGTGTGCATGCGGTGACGGCCCGGACGGGTCAGTTTTCTTTTATGCATTGTATAGGGTGGGCGGGTGTTTGTTGTATAGTGGGGCGGGTAGGATATTATTACGATTGTATTAGATTGGGTGGGTAGGGTGTGCTAGGGTGTTATGTTTTGTTAGTGTAGTATATATAGTGTAATGTGCGGATTAGGATAGATGTTGAGTTTAGGGCCGATTGTTTTTTTTAAATTATGTAGTAGTTTAAAAATTTTATTTTTGCTTTGGTTAAATTTTTTTTTTTAAATTTTTGTTTCAAAATTTTTTTGCACGTAGCATGGGTGGTGGTTAGTTGGCGGTAGTTTAGTACAGTGTTTGCTTTTGAATGTTTTGTTTCTTGTTGTTAATCTATGATTTTATTTTCAGATTTATTGGTGTTTAGTGCAGTGCAGTCGACAGACACGCCGGCCCTCACCCACCCAGCCCCTTACTGTCCAGTCAAGGTATGTTTTATGTTACTTTTTGCAAGTCTAGTGCGTCAGCTTAGAATATTTTTACAAGTCTAGTGCGTCAGTTAGGGTTACAGTTTAAGTCTAGTGGATCGGATTAGGATATTTAACAAGTCTAGTGCGTCAATTAGGGCTGCACTACAAGTCTAATGCGTCAGCTTAGAATAATTAACAAGTCTAGTGCGTCAATTAGGGCTACATTACAAGTCTAGTGCGTCAATTAGGCCTATAGTACAAGTCTAGTGCGTCAATTAGGACTACACTGCAAGTCTAGTGCGTCAATTAGGACTACACTGCAAGTCTAGTGCGTGAGTTTAGTGGTATTTTACAAGTGTAGTCCGTCTCCTAAATAAAGTGCGAACTGGTTAACAACATTTTTCTGAATTCTCTGGCTTAGTGAATAAGTCACACAGGCATTGCATTTACATTGCATTAAGGAAGAGGTCTTCCTTACGTAACCTTAAGTATCCGAACATAGTGTACTGGGTTAGTTGTTGTCTACAATGGTGTGGTTTCAGGTTGTGCGTAAAGTTTTACCGACGGCTCTGGTCGTCATTATAGCCGTGCCCATTTTAGTTGTCAAGTTTTTACCTTTTAAATCCATGGCCCCCGCTAACTTAAATTGTGCTAGTTTATGTAATAATTCTAAGTCAATAACACAAGATTTACATTTGTGTTTAGTCAATCATACAGATAGTTTTTTGTGCAAGGGAAGTGAAAACTTTTGTATCATGAATGTAAGCGAGTCGAAGAGTATTGCAAAATTTTTAAGTCAATGTTTTGACGGTCCCCATTGTGGGTTGCAACCCCTGGGATATATTTTCAAAGTTAATTACAATACAACCTGTGCCTACGTAGCTTCATATGATTTTGTCACATTGTGTTATGATAGAAGTTTGAGGCTAACTAAAGCGCATGTGTGCGGCGAGGTGCTGCACCCTCATCACCTAGGAAAGTTCTGTCATATTTTACTCACGTACATATGGTCCAAAAATTTGAGCAGTGATTAAATCCGTTGTTTGTTTGTTTAGCAAAAAATGTATTGATATTAATTTAGCTCAAAAGCAATATAATGTCTACTGAAAAGAAAAAGTGCCATTTTTGCGAAAAATTCATTAGTGCTTCAAATTTCAGCCGTCATCAAAAATTACATTATCGTACCGCATGGGTACCAGTTGCTTTCTTGTCCAGTGACTGTCATGCAACGGATTTATCACCCACTACTACCACTTCTAACTTTGCTGCTGCGGCTTTGGGTCCTCTTGAAATTACTTTATTGGAAAATTTACGTTGGCTTGTTTTGAATTGCCCCGGTTGCAATGCATCTCATATGCATTTAGACTTAGATTGTCACTACTGCTGCTACTCTAAGGAAGAGATACTGTACTATTTATTAGATCAAGCCCTTGCTTACGCTGGCATAACTGAGGTGACACCTGTGGAGCGTACTCGTATAACTGGATTGTTATTCGTACATTTGTAACGTATATGCTTATACTATATTTTGATTTTCACAATACGGCGTTATGTCTGTTAATGAAAAATTGCTGAAAATTTACGTATCACCGTCCAACCCTGGGTCATTCGGTGGTGTTGATAGACTTTATAAGGCTGCAGTTTCTCATGGTTTACGTGTAAGCCGGAAAGAGGTGAAAGATTTTCTGCAATCTGTAGATTCCTATGTGCTACATAAACAGGCCAAGTACAAGTTTAAAAGGGGTCGAGTAAGTGTGAGCACTCTAGATGAACAATGGCAAGCAGACTTAGCAGACTTGTCTATGTTGTTTAGGTGGAATCAGGGCATACGTTTCTTGCTAGTTGTAATTGATGTATTTTCGAAATATTTATGGGTTGTAGCATTAAAAAATAAGACGGGGAAGAGTATAGCGGATGCGTTCAGGCAAATTTTCTCACAAACAGAGCGTAGGCCAGGGTATGTATGCACTGATAAAGGGACAGAATTTATGTCTCAAGATACACAAAAAGTTTTTCTTGCTGAACGTATTGTGCATATTACTCCACAGCGCAGCAATGGAAAATGCGTTGTAGTGGAACGGGTTATACTTACGCTTAAGACACGACTGTTTAAGCTTATGACTAGTTCCAAAACTAAACGTTACGTAGATAATTTGCAAGATACAGTACACAGCTATAATAATTCAGTTCACCGATCTATTAGAGCTGCACCTGTAGAGGTTAACTGGTCAAATCAGGCTAGAATTCGTAAAGTGCTTTTTCCTAAAACAAAACCGGCAAAAATTTTGTTCAAGTTCAACATTGGTGATGTAGTCAGGGTTCAGTCAGACCGTAAAACTTTTCAAAAAGGTTACAAGACTAGGTTTTCAAAGGAGCAGTATAAGGTTTACCGCAGACTGCACAGGCACCCCCCTCAGTATAAGTTAAAGAGCTTGACTGGTGACTTGATTGCAGGTCTGTACTATGATCCAGAACTAGTACGTGATTTGACTGCGTGATTCATAGAATGCATGTCGTTGTGTCAAGTGGTGCGTGTAAGGATTATTTTTCCAACAATACCAGCGTAAATTTTTCCAATTTTTTGGACTTTCCTAGTCATGTTTGCGACACCTTCAAGCAGGTGGCACTGACAGAATGTTTTGTAAAGAGTTTGACTCCTGTTCCGCCAATTCATGTATACATTGAGAGTAACCTAGTTTCTGTTTCACCTGTCTGTGGTAGTAAGCTACGATTATTGCGATTAATACAACTTGAACCTCACGTTACGTTTACGCATCTTGAGTATTATCCTGTTGCGTTGAATTCAATTGATCAACTTCATTTTATTGTAACCCCCTACGATGTAGCGGTAAATTGCAGTGCAGACTTAGCTGATGTTGAGATCATCCTTAAACTACATTTTTCTGTTTAGAATAGCAAATAATGCTTATTTCTGTCAACACTTCTAATGTCTTGTTGTTCAAATCAGATTCTATCCTACTATCAGATGCCCTCACTCTCATTTGAACCTGCAGATTTTAAACGTAGTGGTCGTTCAGTAAATTTTCGCAAAGTTGTTACGTTGGTTAATAAACAACGAACTGCTGGGGGCACTGGTAAGAAACAGCGTAAAGGAAAACGGCGTGGCAAGTCTCTGAAGCGTTTGAAGTCTGTTGTCCGCCGTCGTCGTCAATTGCGCAAAACCGTTAAGACCGCCCGTCCACGCAGAAAGCGTGCCGGTAGACCTAAATTGTCAGTTAGTGCTCTGACTAAACCAAAAAAACGTGGTCGTCCTAGTACTAAGCAAACCTTAAAGGAAAACTTTTGAGTAATGAAACGAAGATGTGAAGTATCTGACTTAGGGGCAGGAGCGGGCAGGGTGGAACTGCATTGTGTTAAGACAGAATTCAACCTATTTGCGCAAGTTCCGAAACAGCATCAGGTAGATGAATCTCGGTGGAGCGTGGCGCCATGTGAGACGCATTTACCTTCTGACTCTACGGCTAGCCTAGATTTTAAAATAAACTCAGCTCCATCAACATTCATAGACCCTAACATGTACCTCAGACTTGTTTTTCGTATTCTACCGACTGAAGATCCGGACGGTGAAGGGAGAAATCAAGGCCATGCAGTTCCTATCAACAACTTTCTCAATTCGCTTTTCAGTTCAGTTGAGCTATGGTTCAACGGTGTGCAGGTTGGTCCCCCAAGGAATCTGCACGCATACACTTCCTACTTAACAGCGTTGTTTGATTTTAATCACAGTAGTGAAAACTCTTTTCTCAAGTCTTCGTTATTTCACATGGATAGTTTTGGTGTCATGGATTCTGCTAATCCTGGCTTGAACGCTGGTGTTGGGGCACGGTTGGCGCGTTGCCAGCGCGGGAGGACTGTAGATCTGTTTGGTCCGATTCTCGTTGACCTTCTCCGTACTTCTCGCCCCTTTTTACCAGGCATAGACATACTGTTCCGATTACATAGGAATAATGCAGCTTTCTGTTTAATGTCGGAAGCGGCAGGTCCTTTCCGTGTCAATGTTGAGGCAGCCAGTATTTATTATCGGAAAATTATTGCGAACGAAGCAACAGTTCGTGGCATAGAGTCTAGACTTTTGCGGGAGCCTGCTTTGTACCCCTTCATGCAAAAAGAAATGCGCGTCTTTGTGCATCCGGCAAACGCTGGTATCTTTGAAGAGGGGATATTTGATGGCGGCGAGTTTCCATGTAAAGTTACTATTGGGCTATTAGCCCAAGGTAACTTTACAGGGAACTATTCATCTAATCCTTTCAGTTTTGACAATCATGGCTTGCAGCAGGTGTCCTTAGAAATGAATGGCACCGAGGTCAACTCTCGGCCCCTTGATTTAAAGTCTGCAAGTGGCCACTATAGTAGTGTACCTTACTGCATGATGGCTTTGAACCAAAATATTAATCCTGAAACGGCCGATTTACCTTTC
>JASANF010003965.1:0-18343 GCA_030248245.1 Trissonchulus sp. WLG1_4 | reverse complement strand
TATCAGTCAATTTCTGGCTTCTTCGACCCAGCCTAACCCATGGTTGGGCAACTTGAAAAATGAAATTTTTTCTTGCTCACATATTTTGTAGACCGGTCTTATGGGATGCACGAAAGCGAAAACCGTATAGCTCTAGACAGATTTTTTGCCGAGTTATGGCTAAAAAACCAATTTTGAACAAGGTTTAAAACTGTCAGATTTAGTGACTCTACACTTATTATTTTTACACTTTAATTTGTGACAGGTTTTTGATGCTTTTTAGTTGATGGGTTTAGATATACATTAGACTACGTCAGTGCAAAGTTTCACGTAGATTGGTAGCCTCGGGCCTCAGCCAGAGCTCGCCAAATGGCAAAAAAGACGTTTTTTTGGACAACTTTTTTTATTTAATCGTGTCTATCTCACCGAATCCTGCGGGTAACCATTTTTGATTAATACTGTGAAAAGCTAAGCTCAAGTTCCTACTGGCTGTATAATTTATACAAAATTCTAGGTGGACAGGCATAATTTTTTTGGACCCTGAATGTTGAAAAATCATGATTTTTCGGCAAATTTTGTGTTTCGCCCTTATTACAGATTGACTACCGCCACTAATCACCAAGGTAACCTTTTGCAAGTGTTATGAAACAAATTTAGAGTAAATTTAGTACACGTTATGCAAATTATATGCAATTTCAGGTGGACAAGCATATATTTTTCGACCCTGAATGTTGAAAATTCATGATTTTTCGGCAAATCTTGTGTTTCGCTCTCGTTACAGATAGACTACCGCTACTAATCAACAAGGTAAAATTTTGCAAGTATTATGAGAGAAATTTAAAGTAAATATAGTACACGTTATGCAAATTATATGCAATTCCAGGTGGACAAGCATATATTTTTCAACCCCGAATGTTGAAAGATCATTGTTTTTCGGCTAATCTTGTGTTTCGCTCTCGTTACAGATAGACTACCGCTACTAATTACCGGGGTAACCTTTTGCAAGTATTATGTGACAAATTTAGAGTAAATGTTTTACACTTTATGCAAATTATATGCCTTTTCAGGTGGATAAACATATATTTTTCGACCCTGAATGTTGAAAAATCATGATTTTTCGGCAAATCTTGTGTTTCGCTCTCGTTACAGATAGACTACCGCTACTAATCACCAAGGTAACCTTTTGCAAGTATTATGAGAGAAATTTAAAGTAAATATAGTACATGTTATGCAAATTATATGCAATTCCAGGTAGACAAGGATATATTTTTCGACCCTGAATGTTGATTTTCGGCAAAAGTACAAGAGTTGGATCACCAACAGCAGAACTTTTGAACCCATATAACTGTTTTTTAGTCATGTGTAGTTTTTGTTATTTGAATCTATTAATACCACATTAGCAATTGAATTAAACTAAATAGCAAAAAACTTGAGAGTACATCAATTATATTTTAACCGTGTTGACAATGCTGATGCATTCAAGTCATTATGGCTGAACAGTGAATTTATGACTGTTTAGGTTTCTTTACATTAGTGCCTTCGCTGCCATCTTCTTTGATAAATTCTTCCGTATTGAATATACTATATTCAGAATCTCAGGTTTCCATGTTAAATTGGTAGGTCGAATTTGCAGTGTTAAATAACACTGGAAGGGCAGGTAGGTCGATCTTGCGCTTTAGTTTCGGAAGGATCACAGACGATGTTCTTAAACTATCGAAGAACGACAAAATTTACGGCCTGAGTGGAATCGAACCACTAGCCTTTCGTTTCCCAGTCCGTTGTTCTACATCTGAGCTAATCGGACTGACAGTTACAAAATCACCGAAGGCTATCCAACTCACGACACCTAGCAAGGTGTGCCAGTTGAAAATTACAGGTAAAACTGAGATGTCTAAGCTTCAATAATGATTTGTGGCTCCAGTAAGACAACCCTTGCCTCACAGCATTCATATTTTGCCAACGATATTTTTTATTGGTCATTTAGTGCGGAATCAAAACGTACATTATTCACAGTTAACAGACTGTTGTCATGGCCTTATGGTGTAGTGGTTAACACTCTGGACTCTCAATCCAGTGACCCGAGTTCAAAACTCGGTAAGGCTTAATTTTTTAATAATCAATTATGCTATTTAGAATTAGAATGTTTAATTTTTTTAATAATCAATTATGCCATTTAGAATGTTTAAATTAATTCAATTAGTTTTAAATTTTTTATAATTTACCAGTAAAGCTTTGGAGCTACTCAGCAATAAATGTGTTCGGAAATTTGAGTTGAACAATCATTTATTTACAAATAATGGCCGCGTTTTATATTTCCTCTGGAATATTGACACTCATTCCTCACAATAACAACTTCTCGCTCAGCAGAAGAGCTTGTTATTTATAGTTTCTATAATGTCGTCACCTAGGCCCATTACGGTTGCGTCTTCTAAGTATAAAGCTTCTGTTAGCGGCTCATTTGAATTTGCAACTCTATCTTCCAGCGGTAGCACTCCTCGTGCTTTTCTTCTAACAGATTCTCAGATCAACATTTTAGAAGAAGGTACACAGTACACTTGCATCTACTTATTTCCTAACTTTGAGTCAAATTTCACAATGAAAAAACGACAAGGAGGAGAGCTATCACGAATCAAAAAAGGCTATTGCCGATCAAAAAAACTTGAGGTTTGCCCACACAAACGACAGTATAAAAAAATAGAGCGTATTTTTTAATGCAAATAACCGTTGAGAAAAGTTAGAGAAGCCACAAAGTAGTAATTTGAATTTTTTTTAGACAGGTTTGCCTACACTAACGACTTTTTAAAAAGTTGTAGTCACTCGCTACGAGAAACCGTTCTAAAAAGTCACAAAAGCCATATACACTTTTTCGGGAAATCGATTTGAAGATTTTGCCATATCAAAATTCAGGTCAAAAAATAGTTTCAACAAAACTGTTAAGGATATCAAACGAAAGCTAATTCACTGCTGAACAACCTTTCTTCAAGATCAAAGACCTGAAAACGTGACTGAAAACTTTTACAGCCCAAAGTCAGTTATTCGGAGCGCAACCTTAAGATACTGTGCCAATACTGAGCTGTCATCAATCGTCTTAAATACTGATACTTTGCACTTCACTTCACTGCAGGGCACTTCAATCCTTATCTGATGCATTTATCCAAAATAATATATGCATGGCTTCAAACACAAATCGTCAATAATTCAGCGCTGGATGATTATAACTTGCTATTAAACGGACTGGACTCATTTTAGTCAGAGGTTTAAGAACAGAAACTCGGGTTAAACAGACTAAACGAGTTAAAATAAGTCAGCGGGTTAATTTTTGTCTGACCCCACACCAAAACTACCACTTGACTAAACGGACTTAACATGCACGCTTAACATTAGCGTGTATAGTTATGAAAGTCCGTTTAGTCCGATTAAAAAACAGCGCGCTAAAAGTTAAGTCCGTTTAATCCGCGGGTTTTGGAATGGCATTTTTAAGCTTACTTTTTAAACCGTATAGTCCGATTAAAAAGCAGCGCTCCACAAGTTAAGTCCGTTTAATCCGGAGGTTTTGGAATGGCATTTTTAAGCTTAGTTTTAAACCGTTTAGTCCGAATATAATTAACCCTTTAATCCGGTAAAGGAATGGGGCATGGGCCCTAAGTCTAACCAAAAATGCTCAACACTGAGACAAAACATATGTGACTTTCGGATTTCAACGCGACACCAACAACTTGCACACAAAGTACGCCGACTATCAGCTAAAATGACGCCACCTATTTCGTCTCAGTGTTCAGCATTTTTTGGTCAGACTTTAGTTGGATGATGAGCCAGTGAATGGTAGTGGTAGCGGCTTAGAATGAGCACAGGCAGGCAAGCAGGCGAGCTTGGGTGCCGGCTAATGATAGACAAAACATGTTAATTTTAATTTCCAACGGAATCCCCTGGCGCCTGGGTCTGTGGAAATGGGCTCTACTAATTGATTTGCAGCAGGCCAACTACACTCCCCTATTTCCCCAGCGGCGCGCGTGATGGCAGCCAGGTTGGCCCACTCATTAGCTAGCCGGCACCAGGCTCACAATCTCAGTCAACGACCTCGTCAAACCGAGAGCCGTCCAATGAAATTAAAACTAGCACGGCTTTGGAACACTAAAGCTTAGTTCATACTTGTCCGTAAGGCTGGTTCATACTTGTGCGTTATTCTTGGTTTGGTTCATACTTCATACCTACTAGTTCCTAAAGGGTTCGATTGTATATACCGTAAGACTTGGTTCATAATTGTCCGTGATAAAAAAACTTGGTCAATACTTGTCCGTAAAGCTTGGTTCGTACTTGTCCGTAAAGCTTGGCTCATACTTGTGCGCAAGGCTTGGTTTAGTTCATACTTGTCCGTAAAGCTTGGTTTGTACTTGTCCCTGATAGAAGATTTGGTTTTTCGTTGTCCGTGACAAAAACTTGGTTCATACTTGCCCGTAAGGCTTCGTTCATACTTGTCCGTAAACCTTTGTTAGTAAGTCAGTACAAAAGTTGGTCCAGTTCACACTAGCTTGTATGCCAGATGCAACTGCCCTTTTAACGCTCTTCGCTGTGGTTAAAATATTACCCCAGCCCCCATCCAATTAGAACAACAAAAATATAGATGTGGCCCCTGAGCACATGCGTAAGTAATTAGTAAGTAATTAAGTAAGTTAGGTAATTTAATTTGCTTTTAAAACCACATTAATCTATGCAAAAGTATATAATAACAGATGCCAACTATGCTTTGATGATTTTGCGGTCTACTCAGTAAAGCGTTATCTTTTAACCGACTAATTAAGACAGGCTCATGATCTTGACAGCGCTTGGAATGTCACAAATGTTGGTCTTAATAATATTTGAATCCTACTAAAGCCCGGTTCATACTTGACCTTAAGAACATAGGGACAAGGACAAATTTCGGTTCCCCGATGTGAACAATTTTCGTAAGTGTTCCTGCTAAGTTTTTGTATGTGATCCAGTATTTCTTCATGCGGAAAGTTAACTCATATTGCCTGGTAAATTTTTTGAAATTGCTTTTAGGGACTAAGCAATAGGAACAGGAACAAGGTTGACCAACCGGGCTTAGGAGTACGCAATAGGAAAAGTATTATGTACTTAGTATTATAAAGAGTACATAATAGTCCTATTATGAACTCTTGGTATTATGCATTACTCTTTGTACATATTATACCTTGCGGCCGGGCTACAACATACATCGCATGTGTTTTTAGGTGGGGGACTCCTCTTGACAAACCCCTAATTTCAAACTGCAGATCACCCCCCCAGCGTTTCAAAACACCAGTGGAGATAGAATGTTTCCACTGATGTGTAGAACCAACAGTACATAAAAGGATCCTATTTTGTACTCTTGGTAGGATTGAAGGGGGACATTTTTCCGTACTGTTTTCAACTCGGGGAGTACGCTTTTCTGTTATGTTTATTAACGATCTAAATTTTCGTTAACATACCTACTGAAATGAGGGGGGGGGGGCTGCACGTCGGACCATCGCCTAAGGAATAATAGGAAGTGTCATACTGTTAATACTATAGAGCCTTTTGCATAGAAGGTCATTTATTCAGAAAAACTTCAAATTGATTTTATTTGACTGTTGAACTGTTGAAATTAGATTAAGATAAATCTACTTCATTTGAGTGCAATAATTATTTATTAAGATTTTTAAACGACGTAAATTTTCTTGTCGATGCAATGAAACGTCTAGATTCTCAAAAAATCTACATTGATTGATCCCATTTGACGATACCGTAATCACGTGATTCATCTCATTGGTCAGTTTGTTTGTATTATAAAAGAAGAAGGTGGGGTTTGCAGTTTAAAGTACTAATTTATTTAGGTGCAGTGAAGATGGATGTCGAAACTTCTATGTAGACATCAATTATTAGCAGCTCAATTTGATTTAAGGGGGTAGTGTCGCGAAAGCAGTTTTGCTCATAGGCTGTGAAAATAGAACTTTTTGTTTTGAAGAAGTACATGCAATGATATGGTATCTGTACGCTGTATGGTATCAAATAATTACTGCCAGACATCACACTATCAATATTGACAAGTATCTTGGACCAATCGTCATTTGTAAGCCAGACATCACACAATAGGGACATAAAAGTTCGAAAAATCAAGCCAGATATCAGATTGGCCAGCTTGTGAAGTACATGTAATGTTTTGACGCGCAATTTTTTGCCGCAATTAAGAAAAAAGAAAATTAAAGGTTCGTTTTTCTTCTGATTTGAAAATAAGCGTCTAGATTTTCCACAATTTACCATTATTGCTGCTACTATTTTACAGTTTAAGTACACCTTCACAGTTCAAACTAGTATTACTCCACAGCCGCTACAGTAATCTGCACTAAATTTTGTGTGCATAAACTACAACATATGTGCTATTAGTCTGTGTAAAAAAACTAAACAGAAAAATTGATAAATGTGACTAAAAAATGGAATGTGAATAGGTTTTTTTTTTCGTCATTTTTCCGACTTTGAGACATTATTGCAAACTATATGCTGCACCAATTTTGCTGAAACTTGGCAAAATAATTTGCCTTTTGGCAGATTTTTAAAATATAGAAAGAACAATTTCTAACATTTTACTGAACAAGTTTTACAGTCGCGCAAAATCGACTGCTTTCGCGACACTACCCCCTTAAATTGGATTTAACAAGCACGTTTCGCGAGTAAGGTTATACTAATTTTCGATAAATATATATCATTATGACTTAATTCTAGTGCTCAGCAATTATATTGTTATGACTATAAAAAGTTCTATACAAGTCTATAACAAACCGTTATTAACTATTTTAAACCAGTACTTCTGTTGAGTAAAAAATCATCGCATTGCGAGGCCTGAGTGTCAATATTCCAGAGAAATTATTAAACGCGGCCAATATTAGTTTTTTCTTTGGGTACCTACATACTTGCTTACGAACAAATCCGAACTAACTAACCACTGACGTAGTGTAATAAGTAGAAACAACGACAAGTATAAACCAGACTTCACTTTTTCAAATGACACCAAAGATGAGAAAACGTGTACTAGCCAGTATTAATAAAAACAAAATGCTTAATATGTAGCAGCCTGAATTTGGCATAAGTAACTGTCCACTAATGTCACAGTACAGTACGTCATTGTGGTAATAGTGTTGTTATCCTGTGACTCAAAGCCGAGTCAAAAAACGGCTTAGGAGATTAGATTATTTAATCTTGTTTTTCCAGTAAATCCTGACGTTATTAATCTACGAAGCAAAACAAAATTTGCCATAGCAATTATTTGTTGCATATCCCGCTAGTGTGCAAATGTTTGTAAATCTACGTCAAAGTTACTTAAGCGACCAAGTACTAATCTAATCTGCTTAATCCCTTTTTGATAGAGAATAGTCAAATCCCTAAGTAATAGTGAAATTACAGGATACTTGATGAATCAAAGAATAAGTCACTGAGCATTGAACACGTTCTTTATCTGACTAAACTTGAGTCCAACTTTAGACACCATTCCAAAGGCCCCGAATTAAACGAACTTAAATTTCGGCGCTTTGCTTTTTAGACTTAATTATGCTTGCTGATGTTATGGTTAAGGGTAATCGTAAAACTTGATTTCGGACACTTAAACTTCCTACGCCTTAAGATGGCCTATTCACGCGAAGACGCATATTGCGCCATGGTGTACGCAATGGAGCATGAGCGAGCGCACACGCACACTGCCTACTGCATTGTGGTCAAGTAAGGCAGCAGGCAGTGTGAATATTCTACTGATAGAATGCGCCCGCTCAGGCGTCCGCTGATGCGCCCTCGTGTGAATCCGCCTTTATTAACCCAAGCTAACTTTAATCTGCTAAATCCAGCCTCAAATGAACCCTTCCTAGCGCATTAAAGTCAGTGACTTACTCTGGTTGACGCAGTGACGTACAGGTGACGTGAGTCTTGGTATGCAGAGCATTGGTATGCCATGGCAAAGATCAAAGATAGGGAATAACCCAATACGTTTCAAGTCTAATCTCCTAAATCCAGCCTAGATTAGCACTTCCTAGCGCACTAGATCCAGTGACACATCCTGGTTGACGCAGTGACGTATAGGTGACGTGTGTCTTGGTATGCAGAGCATTGGTATGTCATAGCAGAGAGCAGAGAGACAGGGAGAGAGGGAGAGAGGAGTAGCCAAATGAGCAAAGCTAGAAAGCAGGCAGGCAATCTATGCGGGCATTTTAACTTAATTTCCCAGCACGAGGCACACTGGGCTTGTTGGGTCCGGGCCGGTCTGAATGGAGCAGCGGTGGGGGATCAATACGAGGAGCCACGGGAGTAACATCATTTGTCACTTAAGACCTGACATTGGACGCTCAAAAGGACTGGGCCCACAGACATACCGGCGCCAGGGTTTGTGGGAAAATGGGGGGGGGTAGTGCTAACTGCTGGAATGGATTGAACGGATTAAATTAAGACTGGTTACGGTAATCGACTATGGCTTATCTTAAAGGGGTGATTGTGGGGATGGATTTGACGGATTAGATTAAAACTTGCTTTGGGATGAAAGCATGTCCCGTCAATGACACAAAACATAATTTGGCATAAAAAAAGAAAACATCCCTCCCTTGTGCGCAAGTTTGAGTAGTCGAACCCATGACTTCTCGCACCCTAAACGAGAGTCATTCCTCTGCATAGGTCACCAAGACACACGTTTTTTTTTGCAGCAATGACTTTTTAACGGTTTCGCAGTTATAAAATGGTTTAATTCTCATAGCAATTTATAATATACACCCCGGATTGCACCGGATTAACCTCGAGCAAAGTTGGGGAATAGCTCAAGAATAGTTTTGGAATAGTTCAAGAATAACTAACATTAGTGCACTAACCAAGCTTAGAGAATAGCTTATTGTTTAGCTATTCTCCTGTAATGTGCAAATTATTACTGATCTAGACCAGAGCTGAAGAATAACCTAATATTTTTTAGAAAAAATTGCCAAATTCCCATTTTTAATATATTCATGTTTATTTAGCTGTTTATTATTTATTTCGAGTAAAAATAACAAAACAAAGAAGTTTAAAAATGCTCGCATTCGGGTTTCGTTCGCCATCAGGTTACTGACTCTGCTCAAGTCAACGTAGATTCGGTGAGCAGACGAGAAACAAATCTGCCCCAACAACGAATCTGTAGGCGGGGTTTATTCCGGCTTTTCTCGAGCTGAAGTGGCTTTCTGATAGGCTGTGATTGGACACCAACGATGCAGCCAAATTTTTATTGGACAGCTGGAAAAAAGTTATCCTGCAGCTATTCTCAAGAATAGTTATTCTATGTAGTCAGCAACCTTCGGTGTTCGGTGGGCCACAGTTTGCAGTTACATATGTAGGTTACCTACAATTTGCTTTTCAGACATTGAAAAGGCAAAATATCAAAATACCAAAATAAGTCTGGAGGGGCCAATAACTATTTTGCACTCCGTCAGTACTAAAGCAACATTAATACAAACTTATATACCTCGCTCCAAATTTCAGTTTGGTGCATTTTTTCCACCGAACTTTGCATTCACGATATCAAACTTGTACCCAACAAACTTCATCAAACTTACACTTAAAACTTAACAGCAAACAGTCGATCAAATAGCAGCAAAAGTTCTAATGTGTTGGAACTTTCATCGCTCATGTAGCTGATTGGCTGTTTGGTGATTCACCTAATTTTAGACGCAGGCTTTGTGGAAGTTTGATGGAGTCTGCCCCCCTTAGTTGATTACATCAGTCTTTTTCCGGCGTCTTGAAATGAAGGGTACGCCCCCGTTGAATACAGGGTCATGAAATGAGGGCGAGGTTATTGCCCTCAAAACCATACATAAAAAAGGAACCGCTTTGGACGCAAACCCCAGGGCATAAATAGAATGTCATACTCTTCCTATTATGTACTCTTGAATAGCTTTACTACAAACTCTGACACTTGCGGACCAGCAGCTATATTTCGTACGTACCAATATACTTTGGAGTTACGGCTGAGGTCAAATATCAAAAAAACAATCACCTGTTTGGTTAACTTAAAGTGTCACTCATTCGCCGTCAAATGACAAAAACTAGTAGCAGCAGGGAGGTTACTTTCGATCGGTACTGCTGTGGTCGATTGCCACTTACATACAGCCCGTATGTCCGGTCAGCCGACAAAATTACGAAATAATCCTGCCAATGATAGTGTCTAAGATCAAATTCAAATTGCGGCATCAATATCAAATTAATTTGTAATTTTGCCGGCTGAACGGACATACGGCTGTAAGTAATGAATTGACTTCAGTCCCCAAACGAAAGTTTGTACTCAACTCTCCCGTTTTAAACCAAAGTCTAACCAAAAATTGCTGAACCCTGAGACAAAACAGGTGGCGTGATTTTTGTGCCTACTCGCTGTACTCTTGATGCTTGCAATTAGTTCTGTTTGTAATGAAATCGCCCGTGTCCTTTTGTCTCAAGGTTCATGTCAGACTTATCTCACCCTAAATTCAACAACGATCTATAATGTCGATAAGCGCAATCACATGCACAGTCTGCTCCAGAACAGAAAACCTTTTGGTTGTGTCATACGACTAGCTGACAGCCTGACCGGCTTATCCAACTGTTAATATGGACACTTGGATTGACGTCAGTGAAACAGTCTGTCTCAACTGAAGATTGGCACTACAGTATCCCTCTAAGCGCTGTGCTAGACAGACACTTAGCGATTTTAAGACACTTACTCTGTGTCTGAAAATGAAGTAATGCAATGTCGGGACAGTTTTTAAAACTACAAACCTTTGCATCTTTGGCTTGAGTAATTATCAATTTGTGCTGTCAAAAAATCGTGCTACCATCTGCTATTTTAGTGCTAGATAGGCTTGGCTCGAATAAAACCGGAATCACAATTCAGGGGGCACCAGAAATAAATTTTCACAAATAAGAAAAAGTTTTCTGGGACTCCGGAATGTTTTTGACATATGAATTCAGGTTTTTTGGTCCCGACTTCACTTTTTAGTAATTTTGAAATTTTTTGTATTATAGCCATTCACACTTGGCCTTAAAAATCTTAATGGTACCGACCAAACTACTTCAAATTACAGTTTCATCCCGCAATAATATTACAGGGTGCATTTGAATTCATCCCTGTGATACAGGATTGTAAGATTTGTGCTATGTCTATTGTATTGTACTAAATCAGCCAACAGTTCAGTAAAAAAGCTCCATATAACAATGGCGCTGCGATAGTTACATTTTTGGGGCTTATAGAAAACCAATTCGGTGTTGGATCCTTTGACCAGGGAGTGGAATCCTGGACGTCTTACAGAGAGCGATTGGAATGCGCTCTGCTTGTCAAGGGCGTATTCAATGAAACTTTAAAGACTTTAAAGACGTCACTTGATTGCAGCAATTGGCCCGGAAACGTATGACGTTTTAAAATCTCTCGTATCGCCCGACCTACCAAAAGACAAAACATTTGATGAACTATGTAATTTGTTGCAAAATCATCTCGATCCACAGCCAACGCAGATTATGGAACGTTATAAATTCCATACTCAGTCGCAACGGCCAGAAGAAAAGTTATCGGACTTCACAGCTCGATTGCGCAAAACTGCTGCAAAATGCGGATTCAATGGCGAGACCTTGCAAGAAATGCTCCGTGACAGGTTTGTCGTCAGTTTAAAAAATTCGAAGATTTAACGTAAATTGCTCGTTGAAAGAAATCTTACGTTTGAAAGCGCTGTAAAGCTTGCAATGACAATGGAGACATCTGAACAAGAGTCCGCAAATATTCAAAAAATGCGCGAAGTAAAACTTTCGAGTTATGTCCCTGCTGTCAATACGGAAGTTGACAAAATTTCAAGTCGAACGCCAAACCGTAATATAAACAGAAACAGGACAAGTTGCTACCGTTGTGGAGGATACCATTTTGCCTCCAACTGCTATGCGAAAGAGGTAATATGTAACAACTGTCACAAAAAAGGACACTTGGCTAAAGTTTGTAGAGCTAGAACTATGTCTACACGTACAAATCGTAATCCGCAGAAGGCGCCTATTAATCGAATAGGTTCTGCTACCAATACACAAGCTCGTGGTGACGAACACTCATCTGGGGTTTCAACTGACTATGATCGCAATGATTATGAAAATAACAGCGATGAGGAAAAAGAGGACATTTAGTGCGTTCACAAACTTTCTGGTTTGTCTAGTGGCCAGAATTCAGCACAGTCACCATGGAAGGCCAGATTTCAAATCAACGGCAAGTGGATAACAATGGAAATAGATACGGGTGCTGGAGTATCGGTAATGGGTGAGAAAACTTGGCGATCCATCGATAAGCACATTAAAATACTGCCTACAAACCTCAAGCTGCGTACGTATACCGGGGAGGAAATTCCGGTGTCTGGCAAAGTGACAGTTGATGTAAAAAGTATCAGTTCGAACAAGACTACAAAGTGTGAGCTCTTTATTGTCCACGGTGATTATTCTTCATTAGCTGGTCGTTCGTGGCTGAACAAGGTGCAAATTAATTGGCAAGCAGTGGTGCGTCAACCAAAAAATCACACACTGGTTGCCAAGCTAAACAAAACTAAAGTTTCAACCGTTCCACATGAAGATAACGACAGATTATCGAAACTATTCAATAATTACAAGAAAATATTCGGAACCGACTTGGGTCGCATTAACTTGCATCCAGCTGTTTTGAACCTAAAACATGGAGCAAGACCAAAGTTTTACAATCCACGCCTTGTTCCCCTAGCAATTCAAGAATAAGTTCAAAAGACACTTCGAAAAGAAATTGATGAAGGCATATTGGAGCCCGTTTATTATTCCGAGTGGGCCGCCCCAATTGTGCCTATAATTAAACCAAATGGTGATGTTAGAATTTGCGCTGACTTCAAAATTACGCTTAATCCACAGTTAGAAGTTGATTCGCATCCCCTCCCACGGGTCGAAGAAATGTTGATGAAAATTAACGGTGGCAAATATTTCAGTAAGCTGGACATGAGCCGAGCCTACCATCAAATTCCACTGCACCCGAACAGTAGTGCCATGTGTGTGATAAATACGTCAATGGGACTTCTGAAATACAGAAGCCTGCCATTCGGTGTTTCTTCCGCCCCTGCAATTTTTTTATGGACCGATTGCTGCAAGGCATACCTGGGGTCGCCTGGTTTCTAGACGATATTGTTGTGTCTGGACGAACAAAAGAAGAACATTATCAGAACCTAAAAGCGGTGTTTTCTAGATTCTACAAGGTAAATGGTCGACTAGGACTGCCTAAATGCATTTTTTTGCAAAATGAAGTGGAAATTGTGGGTCACGTAGTTTTGGAAAAAGGAATTCGTCCCATTGCATCTAAACTTGATTCTGTGGGTAAAATGCCTGAGCCAGCAGATGTCACTCAACTAAAAAGTTTTCTTGGATTGGCAACGTATTACAGCAAATATATTAAAAACTTTGCTTGTATCTGCGCTCCGTTATATAATTTGCTAAAGAAGCATCAAAAGTGGGTTTGGACTGATGCATGGAAAACTGCTTTTAATTCAATCAAAAATGAACTCAATAACAATCACATGCTAGTGCATTTTGACCCTTGCATGTTTGCATTTGTTAGCATGTGATGCATCTGCTAAAGGGGTAGGTGCTGTGATAAGCCACAGATATGAGGATGGCTCTGAGAAACCCATAGCATTTGCATCAAAAGTCCTGAATGTAGCACAGCAAAACTACTCCCAGATAGAAAGGGAGGCTTTTGCCATTATATTTGGCGTAAAGCGATTCTACATGTATTTGGTTGGTACTAAATTTACTTTGCAAACCGATCATAAACCTTTAACAAGTATATTTCACCCTGCAAAAAATTTGCCAGTGTTGACATTGAGTCGGTTGTAAAGGTGGGCAATAACTTTAACTTCTTTCCAGTATGACATTGAGTTTAGATTAACCAACAAGCATGGAAACGCAGACGCTCTGTCACGCCTCCCTGTGACAACGGAGTCTTACACGGAGGATATCGACAGTTTGGATATTCGAGCAGTCACAGCCCAGTGGCTGACTACCGTTCCCCTGTCAGTGAATCTTCGCGATCTTCAACAGGAAACCCAAAACGACGTTCAACTGAGTCAAGTTATTAATTTTTGTAAAAACAATTGGCCTGAGAAGGTTCCACAAAACTTGTTGACATTTTATCAAAAACGATTTGAACTGGTTGTAGTAAATGATATTCTTATTTGGCGTCATCGTATGATTGTTCCAAAGCGTTTACAAAGACGAGTTTTAGCAGAACTACACTCAGGACACCCGGGAATGTCTAGAATGTCTAGTAAATGTCGACAATATTTTTGGTGGCCACAGTTAGATGTGCATGTGCGGCACTTCGTCAGTTCTTGCTCACACTGTCAAAGCGAAAGAGAAAGTGGTCCGGGTCTCCTAAGCCATTGGCAGCCGGAAAAAAAGCCATGGGTTAGGATTCATTTAGACCATTGTGGACCTTTTCATGGTTGACACTGGTTAATTGTGGTAGATAGTTTTTCGCACTGGCTTGAGGCTGTTCCCGTGTCAAATGTTTGTAGCTCAAGCACAATAACAGCACTTTGGAGTGTTTTCGCCCGCACGGGAACACCAAAAACTGTGGTGACAGATAACGGTGCAGCCTTCATTTCCCAAGCATTTCAACAGTTTTGCAAAGAGCTAGGGATAGTCACATAAGGGCACCGCCGCGGCATCTTCAATCAAACGGTCTGGCTGAAAGATACGTCAGAGTTTTCAAACATGCTGTTGGTAGAAAAGTGGCCAAAACCTTTACAGACGTATTGCGAGAAACTTAGAAATTTTTGTTTTCACACCGAACCACACCTACGGTTTTGGAAAAAACTCCTGCAGAACTCATGTACGGACGTACATAATTTAACTACTAAGTATGACTTTTGGAAACAAAGCACATATACAAAGCCAATACAGTCAAATTCGGAACAAGGAATAACAACTGGTAAAACAACAAGCTATAGCATAGGAGATCTAGTATTGATTAAAAGGTACGGTCAATCATCAGATCAGTTTGAGTGGGAAAAAGCGACCATCAACAAAAGAATTTCTCCAAGCGTAGTTCTGGTACAACTATCTGACGGAAAGAAAGTGCCACGTCATTTAGGGCAAATTAGAAGACGCTTTCTTGATGAAAATGACGACGGAGGAGAATGGGACACCATGAACGCTGAACAACTTGAAATTGCTCAACCGTTTCTAGCTGAACTGCCGGAACGTTTGGAAAATCCACGTGACCTGCAGCCTGCTAGAAGAACACCCAATCTGCAGCAACGTTGACCTGAGATGGATGTCCATATCAGACGCTACCCCACAAGGAATCGCAAGACTGTAACCAGAGAGCAACCCTTAGAATATGAACGAAACAAATACAGGAACACTAGAAATTAAAAAGGGGAGGTGTGATACAGGATTGTGAGATTTGTGCTATGTCTATTGTATTGTACTAAATCAGCCAACAGTTCAGTAAAAAAGCTCCATATAACAATCCCTACCGATTTTCGTTAAGTCTGGCCAACATTGCTGAACTCGCTGTACTCTTGACGCTTGCAATTAGTTCTTCGCGTAATGAAATCGCGTGTTTCTTTTTGTCTCAGTGTCCAGCATTTTTTGGTCAGACTTTAGTATGTAGAGCGTCGAGGCCTGCACGGGTTTAGTTTTACCGCTTAAGGCCCGGCCCGTTAGTAGTGTGACGAGAGTCACAAGCTGTAACTGCGGCAATGCGCATGCGCGAAATTAAAGATGCAGCAGCTTGCTGGTGTTTTGACTTAGCTGCTATTTAAGCAGCTGCGCGAAGCCAAACTTCGCATTTTATGCCGGTAAAAGGTTCAGGAAGGTGGCAAAAGGAAGCCTGGGCAAGGCTACTTGCAAAGCAGGAAAAGGCTTCAAGGTTAGAGGACCAAGGTCTTGGTTCGGTCTTCCTGGTTCTAGGTCCTGGGTTGGTCTCGGTCGGCCTAGGTCTTCGCTGCTGTTTGTTTGGTCTAGGTCCTCGGTTGGGCCTGAGCGAGTGTAGGCCTCAGCAGGCAGTAACCGAAGAATATACAGTAATACCTGGACTCATTATTACATACTATTACTGTGTGTACGTGTGTGAGTGCAATAAATATATTACAGCGTATATTCGGGTTACATTGGTTCCCGTGCCTTCTGTTGAGGTTGTTTGGGCTGTTGTTTTGCTGAAGCCGCACGTACACTGTATAGGTGGAATTGATTATTGATCAGGTGCGCTGGCTACAGTGTAGAAAGCTGTAGGTTACAAAATTGCAGCGAAGAAGTTGTTGCACAGTTGTGCAGGTTATTGGGGTGCTTTGCTCTTGGCACTTGTGTTTATTACAGCGGTCTGTGTTTCTGTGAGAGGAAGAATACGTGTTGCTGATTATTTTTTTGAGGAGTTACACGGAAAAAGTAAGTCATTACGGATTGTTCGGAATCAAGTGCTAGCGGGTCAAGTAATAGTGATAGCTACTGGTACGACCTGCCAGGGTTGCAGCTTCATACTTCAGGTTTAGGACACTGGCTGGGGCCTGAATATCTAGCCGCTCTTCAATCACAATACAATTTGCATGCTTTATTGCTTGATAAAAGTATGAAAATGGAGGAAACTAATTGTACAGGTTTTGTTAAAAATATCCCAATTTTTAGGGGACAGCTAGGTGAAGATTTTAAAGACTTTATTGATACGTACGACAGGATTGGACTAGCTAACGGGTGGACCCCAGAAACTAAGGCAAGATTATTGCCAGCTTACTTGAAAGGCTATGCAGCGGAGGTTTGGAATGATTTACCCGCTGGAATTCAGGCATCATGGGAACAGGTAAAAACCTGCCTGGAGGAGAAACTTGTGCCTCCAGAAGTAACTAGTATACATAGTAGCGAGTTACATAGACGAACTCAGGGTGCTACGGAGACTGTGCAGCAGTTCGCCAGGGCTATTATGGAGTTAGCTAGGAAGGCGTACCCAACATTACGATCAGAAGCTAGAGAAAATGTAATGCGTGAATTTTTTATCAACGGTTTAAAACCTGACCTAAGACGACTAGTTCTAACTGCCAGGCCTAATAACTTTGATGCGGCCGTTGCGACCGCAAGGGAGCAGGAATGTTATGATTCATTAGATAAACCCTCAGCAAATGTAATTAATTATGTGAATGGTGACAATTCCTTGCAGGATCTGAAAGGACATATGGTTATGTTGCAGGAGCAGGTTCAAAAGTTAGCCATAGAGGTGAAGTCGATCAAGGAGCAAACAGCACAACCAAGGCGTGGCGCCGGTTTTGACAACCAAGTGGGTAATCAAGCACGAACCTTGAACGGTAAACCTAGGTGTTTTCATTGTGGTGGTATTGGGCATATTAAAATGCGTTGTCCCTACAGACAATCAGCAACGCAACCAAACCCAATGCCCCAACGGATAAGATTCGAAGAGCAACCACGAGTTAACAGACGTGACCAGGCACATTGCGTTGATAAGGAAGACACGGTTGAAACAAACACGCTTGATAATTCAATTGACGCCATTCAGCAAGTACTACAAGCATTTCAAAAACAAAATGAAAGGCTTGTTGAGCGTATAATTGAGAAAGAATCTAACAGTAATTTGGTTAGTATGGTTGATCATGTACAAAAACAGACAAAACCACGCATGTCTTATTTTCAGGGAAACGGAGAAAATTGCTGCAAAAAGAAGACCGAAGGAAACCCAGATCAAGCACAGCTGCCTGAAACTACTCCTGTGGAACAGTTGAACAAGGTAGTACTGGAAAACCTATTGTTTTTGGGCGGATTAATAGTGTACCGGCAGAAATGTTAGTTGATACAGGGAGTACACTAACCTTACTGCGAAAGTCAATGCTCAAAAATAAAGTGGTTAAAAGGGCAACAAGTACCCAGGCAAAATCGCTGTCAGGCCATGAAATACGTATCATGGGCTGCACGGAAATAACAGTAGATTTAGCAGGAGTGACGACATGTATAATAGCTTACGTTATTGAATGTTGCCCATACGATGCTATATTAGGTATGGACTTTTTGATGGAAGCCAAAGCTATAATAAACACGGAGACAGGTATTATGAGAGTCGGTAAGGCGTCTTTAAGGCTCTTCAAAAGTAAAACCCCTCCACCAGCCGAAGTCCCTAATAACACGGGGTCTCAAAAGGTAACACTAGAAAAGGGTATTGTTGTACCGGCCCGTTCTGAAACACTGTTCACGGTAAGAGTAGAAAACCTTAAAACAAAAGGCATGGAAGGTGTTATTGAACCTCACCCACAGCTGATTGGTAAGTATGGGCTTTTGCCTGCGAATTTAATAGTCTCAACTGCAGCAGCCAAAGACTCAGTACCGTTCA
>JASANF010003964.1:0-16055 GCA_030248245.1 Trissonchulus sp. WLG1_4 | reverse complement strand
TTATTTAGCTAGGTAAATAGTTAAAAGCTAATTTATTTAGCTAGCGAATTTTTACTAGTTAATAGTTAATAGCTAATAGTTAAATTCTTCTAGTTTAATTAATAGTTAAGTTAAAATCCCTCAGAAATAAAACTAGAATTTTAACTAGACAATTTAACTAGAATTTAACTAGTTAGCAAATTATCCTGAGAATCCTATGTGCAGAAAATTTGCATATTCGTGTCGTGTGTTTCCTAATGTGTACACGCGGTTTGTTATAATAATGTGACTATTGGTGATGGTTTTGTATTGCTTGAAGTTTGTACGATTTGGATATTAACTTCAGGGTATTTTAAGGGTCACTTCCTTCTTTGGTACAGACAGACATTTGACAACGGTCAAATAGACAATCTAAACGCCAGTACGGCTGTTCAGTAGGTACTATATCAGCCGTATGCCCGTTTACCCTTCTGTCGCATGTCCGTCCATCCGATTAAAAAATTTTGCTCGTATGTCTGCACAGTTATATTTCCGTGCGCTCCAATTTATAGCCGGTCGCCCTAAAAAGCATGAATTGAAAAAACGGACGAAACGGATTTTGTCTGTGTGCTCTAAGTCCGTTTGTTCATATGCCGTAATGAAGTATTAATGGACTCTAAGTGGGCTGGTTATTACAAAATATTACATAAAATTTTTAGTGGGGGATTTTTTAAAGACAGGAGATGTTCGCTGATAACAAAGAGTCACAAACTTACAGCCCCAACAGGGATCGTATGAGTCAGAACCGTGTCACTTAATTTTGTCATGACTAAAATATTGCACCAAAAAAACTTTTAACCAAAGTAATGCCAGAATTTAATTTCAATACTCTCTAACCAACTCAAATCCATTTGTCAAAAATATTCTAAAGTTGCTAAAAAATCAGCACAGCTGAAATCGAATTAGCGATCTACTGTTGCAATCTGAATTCACACCATTTGAGACAATAGAATGAGTTAGTTCTTGTTTGTTGATTGGTGAACAGCACAATAGGCCTTAAGCCGAAATGATACTCTGGATTGGGATAAAATTGTTTTTTCGTAAATTTTTGCCGGCCAGCCCAGCCCAAAATCTCTAAAATCTACAAATTAAGGTGGTAGTAACGTTTTCGACAGTTTTGCAGGAGTAAAACTTGACAACTTACGATTAATTTTCGATCAATAATAATAGTACGCATATTAATTTAGAAAACCATAAACTATTATGAGATAAATGCTTGCTAAAATAGCTTAACATTATCAATTTTAAGTTTCACAGAAAATATTTTTCAGCCAGTTACGACAATTTTTTGTAAATTTTACGTTGAGCTACGCCAAAGTAGTAGCTAGTCAAAACGGCCGTTTATTGAAAAAAAAATGACACACGGGCATGTCAAAAACCTTCAATTTAGATGCCAAAACTTATCCTTCCACGTTTCGATTTTTGAGATTACGTCACATTTATGTAAGATTTCTTTTTGAACTATAGTACATTACACAAAACAAAAGTCCGCAAAACTTGACAACTGCTAGAAGGATTTTGTTCAAAATTTGCGATAAATTGGCACACATACAGTATGTGTCTACTTTATGCTAAAATTTAAAAAAAATTGTTAGCTTAAATTTTGCTTTACATCAAATTCACTCGCAGAATTCTGTAAAAATGAACCGTGGACTAAATCTCAATCAAGTCTCGATGTTGCAATCTTTTCATGCGTTATTTTACATGTTTTTTTAGACAATTTCTGATGTGTCAATTTTTTTTATTTGTTTTAAATCAGCGTATTGCGTGAAATAATTAAATTCAAAAATTTGTATATTTTCCAAAATTTGAAAAAATTCAAATTTGAAGGTCCGTAACTTCTTTTCTGTATTATATAAATGCACCAAACTTAGCATTGAAATTTAACCTGATATTGTCTATGTTGGTGCAAAGAATAAAATTAGTTGGAATTAAACTGTCAATTTTACAAGCAAAACATGAAAAATGCAAAAATTCACAAAATTTGACTACTTTAACAGTGTCTGCTGACAAGCTTATTACATATTTAAGCTAAATAATGTGTATAAATGTAGTTTTAGTCAAATTCTTCAACATGAAAAAGAAGACAGCTACTAATTTCAATGAGTCAATCAAAAGTATAGCAAGTTACAAAAACTGTCATCTAAAACTAATTCATCATGTGGGGTGCCATATCATCCTCAGGGCATAAAAAAGTTAATGTTGAGAGTGCATGCTTCTACCTTAGCAACAGTTTAGGAATGAGTTGCGAACAAAATATCACTGACTGAAATTTCAGAACCCTGGGACAAAACAGACAGAATTATTGTCGTGACTACTCGCTATACTCTTGATGCTTACAATTTGTTATTTTTCTAAAGAAATCGGGTGTTTCTTTTTGTCTCAGGATTTTTAGTCAGTCGTTGCTTAAGCTATTATTTCCTTCATGACTTTTGGAATCATTCTGTTTGCAAAGTACTAGCAGTAGCTGCAATAGTGCAACAGTCCTCAATTGTTGAAGAGTTCGTTTACACTAAAATAACATATGGTAGTTATATATCTAGTTATATTAATTTTCCTGCTAGTTAATAGTTATATTAAATAAAAATTAATAGTTTTATGTTAAAAAAAATTTGCCGCTAGTTAAAAGCTAATAGTTTTATTAAAAAAATTTACCGATAGTTATTAATTTATAGTTAAGTTAAAATAAAATAGGCTAGCTAAATAACAGTACCTGAAATGCTGAAATATACTAAAAGTTCATAAAGATGTTCTAGAGTTCAAAGTTGAATCAGTCACCCCTAAGGACAGAGACAAGGACATTCTCTATGGACCTTAGGGACATTTTTCAAGGACAGGGACAAGAACAGTGCTTAGAGACAGGGACAATGCTTAAGGACGAGTATGAACCATGCTTAAACGATTAAAAAGCCGTTCATAAAATGTTCGCACTCGTCCTAACCCTCCAATCCACCTGCCAAAATACTACTTTAAGTCTAGCCTATCCTCAGTACTCGTTCACTAGTCATGCTAATAAAATTGCAAATAGTAGTTTCGTCTAATTTCGATGAGTGCATCTACCAACACTTATAGTCAGCAGCAGCTAGACGAATGTTTGCCTCTGTAATACTTGCAGCCGAATGTCCGTTCATCTGGTAGAATTAAAAAAGTTCACTAACAGTCAACAGTGAATGAATAAGATCAAATTGTGGTGTGATAATCTCGTAATTCTGCCGGCTGAACGGACATACAACAGAAGTTAGAATGGAGCCTAAGTCACAAACAAAACTAAATTGTGCAAAACTTTACTTACGCAATAAAGTTTATTAAAATAGGTACATTATGTATAAGGTATGAGCTAAATCAGTATTACAATACTAATACGATCTCAACATAGTACTTCAATACTGTTCAGAAACGCTAAAAATTTCGACCGCTTAGTATTTTGATCGAAATCGAAAGCTTTCTACAAAAAAATTAGATTTAAATTTAGTCATCATCAAAACAACGTAACGAATCGAAACCTTAATATTAGTTATCATTAATTCATTAGCTTTATGTTAACTATTTTGATAAAACAGGTACATAGGTATATAATTTGAAACGATACACTTTTTTAAGTTTTTCCTTTAACTTTCTGCCAGTATTACTATAGCAAGTTAGTAGAATATATTATAACAGAAATCAATGTCACTTATTACTGCATTTTTGGCATTGCATGTAACAGAATAAGTAAAGCTAACAAAAGCAGTGCAGGTGAAACATTTAAAATTTAGTCGGGTCCAACATAATCAAAATTCGCAAAATCTAAGAATACGAAATTGGAAAATAGTACTGGAAATTAAATATTTCACCCCGCTACGTGCGCACACAAATTATATAAAGCTAGTGAGAGCGTTAAAACCGCGTACAATATGCACGAAATAGCAATATACATAGTACCATAATTATCTAAAAAATAAAAAAACCGGTAATATCGACAAAAAACACCTGCAAAATTTTGAGCTTTTTTAATATCTAAAAACCACCACTCATCTAATGCTTGAATATACAATTACACATTAGGTTAAGACTACAGCCGTATGTTCGTTCAGACAGCAAAAATACAAAAAAATCACAACCCTACTTTCAATGTATTTACGATCAGTGGGATTAGTTCATATTTTTTTGCCGACAGAACGTGCACACATTACTGTATAAATCGACGCTAAAATTGGAAGACAGAAAAGACATCAACACAAAAGGAATAGCTCCCGTAAAGCACAGCCAAATAATTAAACCAGTTCACAATATCACCTCACTGTCACATACGGGTCGATTCACACTTGCAACCGGGTGTACGCTCAATCGACCAAATAACAAAAATACGCCACAGGCTGATCTTAATATACACTATTAGTGGCGTGATTATTTTGCCGGCTGAACGAACATCCAGTTGTTGCAAGTATAAATGAATCAACCCAAAACAGGGCTGGACCTAAGAAATCAGACATAATGCCACATCAGACACAGACATTCCAAATTTCTGCCTGTTTTTTTAACCCAAACCGATAGAAAACTTACTATAGGGGGATCACGACGTTTTTATACGCTTAGCCAGCAGCGTATTTTGGGGGGGAGGGTTGGCGGAGGTTACCCCCTTCCGGTAACTGTATGTACAGAGACGTATTAAAAGCACAATATCTTACAACATCTTACAATCTCCATGGTCAATAAATACCTTCCAGTACGGCAACAAACTACGAAAAAACTAGGTTTACTAAAAGTTTAAAAAGTTAAAAACTTTCTCCAAACCAATAATGTATGCCTGACAATATCGTACTATATAGCAAAAAACAATCTGTTTTGTCTCAGGGTTCAGCAATTTTTGGTCAGACTTTAGTACAAAATTCGCGCCGCTATATATACAATATTTTGACATCAAGACCCAAGCTTATGCTAAACCTGAATAGTTCAGCAAGACATAAGGCAATCTACAGTTTTCAACGTTTTAATAAATTAAAAGCCAATTTTTTGTAATTTTTAAAAAGAATGTTAAAAAGTCAACAAAATGTAATCCAATCAATCCCTTTAATTCACTTATTAACACAGTCTCGGTCTAGTCATAAAAAACTCCCGAAAACCAGCACAAATACTAAAAATTGAAGAAAATCCACCCCAAAAAACATCATCAACTGGCAGTGGTGGTGGCGGGGGTGGCGGATGACTTCTCAAACACCGTGTCCAGGCCGTACTTGTGAACGATCGGATCTACAATTCGACCAATCAGAAATCGATTTCGATACAGATAGATCAGGGTCAGCAAAACGATCACTGAGGTAAGCACACGAACCCTGCAATTAATTTTAAAATTTTAATCGCCGTCAATTCATTTTAAATTAAAAAAAACTGGTATTATAATAGTAAAATCAATTTAATAATCCAGTGCAATTATTCGTAACTAATTAATAGGGCATCAAAAAAATGGCATTTTTGTTAGAAAAGCAGCATGTTTCTTCGCTACTTCAGTGCCTTTGAAAAAAATAGGATCTTTCATCAATTTATTAAAAAAGGTAGGAAAGGATTGCGACATTTTGAAATGAAATTTAAATTTTGAACATTTTAAAGTAAAGTGTGTAAATTAATAATATTATTTAATTACATTATATTTTTAATTTACTAAAATAAAACTAAACCCTTCAACAGCTAATCAGATCGCTGACTTAGGGCCGATTCATACTTACAGCAGTACTATGTCGGTTCAACCGGCAAAATTACAAAATAATCACGCCTATCTCATCTTATACACTATATAATATTAGTGGGGTGATTATTTCGTAATTTTGCCGGCCGACCGGACATACGGCTGTTCAAGTATGAGGAGCTTTAGCCGGCAAAATGACGAAATAATCACACCACTAATAGTATATGCGATCAGGGGCCTGTTGCTCAATTTTTGCCAGCTGACTGGACATACGGCTGTACGTATATTATATGAATGTCGCCATACCGTGTTTTGAGGAAGGGAACGACGGCCTGTGCGATGGTGGAGATGATGACGAGAATGCACTGCAGGAAAATGATCAGCACGTTGAAGGCCTTGAGGGCGAACACGCTCGACGTCGGCTGGAAGCCCTCCAGGTTGAACGTCTGCTGCGCGTGCTCCAGCTTAGAGATCTGAAATCAAGCTCACTCACTCACACTATAAAGCCTGGTCTCATACTTGTCCTTTACTCTCCTGGGCTTCATTTCAATAAACTCATCACAAGCTCACAATATTGAGAGATTTGTTAGTGCTAAATCAGGTGATTCGTCATCAAAATACATATTGTATTCATTACAAATCACCTAATTTTAGCACAAACAAATGTCACAATAAATGTGGGCTTGTGAGTTGAGCAGAATCAGGTGAAGTGATTCGTCATGAAATTATACGTGTATTCATTACAAATCACCTGATTTACAGCAAATGTCACAAATTCGTTGGCTTGATTGAAAAGAGGCCCTGATCTCACTGTCGTTCTGTTATAAGAAATTTCAGAACTAACTTTCAACCATAGAAAAAATGATGGAATATTTTTAGTGGGGGGGGGGGCAGGGTCCCACCAATTTGGTCGCACAATAAGCTCAATTTTTTTTTGATTGTTTTCCAGACACCTACTTAAAAATACAGGCGAGTGTGTTACACAAGAAATTCATGACAAGACCTACCCTTTTTTACTATTACGTAAATCTTAATTTTTGTCGTAATTCTGCCAACTACACAAACATAACATTTGAGTCATCATTCATCAGGATAGCAATAGCCCATTACTGTAATCGAGCTCAGCTCACACACACACACCAAATATTAGCTTTAGAAATTGACTCAGCACTGTACGACAACACGAACTGCGACAGTCACTCAAAAGCTGTACTTACGGACACAGGCACACTCTTAGGCTCGATTCATACATATAGCCGTATGTCCGTATCGCTGGTAAAATTACGAAATAGTCACGCCACTACTAGAGCATATTAAGGTCGGAGGCCTGTTGCTCAAGTTCACAAGTCTTACAATTGTAACAATTATTGTAAGTGCAAAATCAGGTGATTCGTATGATGCTGAATTCGTAACGAATTACTTGCTTTTGCACTTACAATACTGTAAGACTTGTAAAGTTGAGAAACATGCCCTAGATTGTGGGATGATTAATTCGTGAATTAATGACATAGGGCTGTATCGAGCCTTATGAACCTTCCTCCCATGCCTACCCTTGTGTGTGCGTGTTCTACACTGTCGTTGATCTCCGAGAGACGCTCGTTGTGTTGGTAGGATATCTTGTCCTCCATGCTGGCGATCTCCTGTTTCAGGTTCATCATCTCCGCCTGGTGCAGCTCCGTCAGATCGTTCATTTGATCTTCCAGTTTCTACAACAATTAAAAAACTTCCAATTTAGGCTCAAAAATTCCAGTCGTTTTTTTCGTCTAAGATGTTCAACTTTAGACTCGGTCTAAAACGTTCTTTTCTAGTGAAATTAGACCATCGTAATGAAACATTCTACGTGTATTTCATGCGATCACAATATGTTCGACCTCGGCTGGCTTTAGGATAAACACTTTCTGTCACAGTTATTCCCGCCATATGTGGCGTGATTATTTGCAACATTCTAAACGAGTGTTACGCCTATGTTTTTTTACAGTATTGAATACAAAAGTAAAAAAAAACTATTAAAACACTAGTGAACGAATAGAATGAGATATATACATAATATTTACTTGATATCTGTATTTCTCTTCGTGTAAAGCTTGATGAAAATATGCGTATTCCTGCTGCATTTGTTGCTAAAATAAAAGGATTTAAGCATTGGAAAACATTCGCATGCTTTCTGATTTTAATACAATACTAGCTAACCGCTTTCAGTCTGTTTTAAGTCGGCAAAGTTACGATAAAAACACGCACTATCAGGCTTCTGACTACCTGCATCCACACGCTTCGAGTGAAAACCTTCACATTTTGCCGGCTAAATAGACATACGGCAGCAAGCCAAAATAACTTGACCCTAAATTCCAACAGTGCAGTCTAATACAGAATATAGCACACCGATTTTTTATCAAATGTCAAGATCACTGACAAGATCACCCCCACCCTCCAAAGTGACGCGCGTTTTTGAGTAGAAGTCCCCCAAGCGTGGGGGCAAGCCCCCCTAAAATGAGACCCCAAGTATATGTATGGCTAGACTCCCCCCTTAAACAATAGGAATAAACTCCCCTTAAAGCGACACAAACAGAACCCCCCTCAAACCAGCAAAATCAACCCTAAACTCCCCCCACACATATTGTATGAGAGGGGGATGTGGAACCCCCAAAATCGAGGGGCCGGGGGGAAGGTCCGAAAATTTGGGCAAAATTTAGTAAAATATGGCACTTACTTAAGAAATCTGACAAAATTTTGCAAAATTTAGGGTATTTTTGGTCGATCAGGAGGAGAGGCTCCCCCAAAATTTTAACCCCGTCACATATGCCCCCCTATGAAATTCCCATAAACCAACCCTGAGCGTTTCCACGCTATCCTTGACTTCCTGAGTGGCCAGTTTGATTTGGCGTATTTCGGCCAGAATGGGCTCAACGGTGAAGACACTGCGCGGCGGGGTGGTGGGCGAGTAGCGACCGCCGGGGGCCGAGCCTGGGCCCTGTCGCAGCTGTGGCGCTGTCACCCCCCCGCCCTCCGGCGACCCAAACTGATCGTGCGAGATCCACTTGGGCTCGGTTTCCGGCGACGTTGCTCTGAACAAACACAAGTCAATCAGATAATAATATGGTGGTGGGGGTTTTCACCTTTGACTACCCAGTACCCCCCCAGAATGTCTAGAAAGTAACGAAATAGGTAAAAAAGTGGCTCAAAATTCTATCCGTAAAAAGTTGCTGCCTGCCCACGTATGAACAGAAAACTGAGGTTTAGTTTGTTTTTTTGCTGAGTGAACTGCAGCTGGCGCTGACGAAATGAAATATTTCACAGAACAAAGAGTCAGAAATATTTTTTTGAATACGTATAAAGTATGTAATAATATGAATGAGCTACTGTGCAAACGGTCCAGGCTAATTTAAGCATGTAACCAGGAATCTTCACAATGAATTACTAAATTAAACTGTACTTATCTATATTCACATAAAAATATGCTAACCTTCTTTCCAGGCCTAATCTCCCGTCAGGGTTGACACAGTTATTGGCAGTTCCTAAAACAATCACAATATTACACTCATTTTTATACCACTTAGTTTCAAAAAATGCGGGATCGACCCACAATTTCTTCACCAATCTTTTCAGCTTACGATCTTTATTTTTGCTCCTAAAAATTTAAAAAAAAAGGTTTCCTCTTTTTCAACCCTCGCACAGGTTGAGGGAGCTTGATTCAGGTAAAAACGGGCCCGGTAGGTTAGTAGCGGGTCACGTGATGTTGGGCCAATAAAATTTTGTCACAGTTTTTATGTGATCAAGGACTACCATATAAATCGAATTAGAGTCACCAAAGTCTGCCAAAAAATAGTTGCATCGTTTGAGAAAACGAAACATGTGATTTCGTTACGAAAAGAATGAATATGAACTATATCAAGAGTACAGCAAGTAAGTAATCGCAGAAGTCATGCCACTAAAATAAGTAAGTGGCGCGTCTATTTTCTGTCAGACTTTAGTTCAATCCCCTAGTGAGTCAGGTCGGTCGAAGCGCTCACTAGCAGAAAGTGCACCCAATCTCAGCAGAACGCACCATTAGCAGTGGCGGCGTTTGAGTTGGAGGCGGCGGCGGCAGCCTGTAGCGGAATGTTATCTACACTGCCCGATTTTTGACGCATGATGCGCTGAGCAAGATCCTTCGGCATCGACATCACTGTTCTAAAAATTAGTAATAATATTATTAATAACCAATAATTAATAACTACTAACTAATAACTAAGTAATTATCACAGCTACAAACACTGAGACAACTGATCGCTGGTATGTTCCCGTAAAACAACGGGGAGTAATCTTTGCTTCACTGAAGCTATGTTTTTTTCAAATTACATAGCATAATATTTCTCCTACAACGTGCTATAAATTTACGCGACATAATCTCTAAGAGTTTAGAACTAAAACTGGATTAGAGAAGATTAAAAAACAAGCTGATAATAAAAGCGATGTTGGTACGAATTCGACGAATGGGCGAAATTACGCAAAAAACACCAGTGGTATACAAAAGCCACAAACAGAGTTTCAACGAACTGTTTTGCCACTTTAAAAAATTGGAAGTATAAAAGAAAATTCAAATCAATCTATTTACAAAATAATCAAAACCAATCTATACTTTTGAGCAAGCATCGTAATTTATCGCGATTATAGAGGTGCAGAAAATATTTTAGTTTATAAATTAACGAAATGCCAACATTTAAAACCAACAAAATAAAGTACTATATAATATTATATGAAGCATATAAGCCAAAGCAGGCATTCTTCAAAACAAACTCGACAATTTGGCACATAATCGCAAAGTCAAATAATCTTATCAGTGTTTTAGCCTAGTTTCAACTTAGTATACTATAAAATACATTTAGCAGCAATACAAGAACCGGGGTCAACAAAAGCTATTTAACTTTGTCTAAACGTTTTTTCAAATGACATATATACAGAAAACAGAACATAGTATTAAATATAAATACTTACATAGGCGTGATAATATTTTCACTATCAAAATCCGCTAAATGTTCACATGCCCGACTACTTAAGTAAAAGTCAGCCATTATATACTTAAAACCACTATAAATAAATAAATAAATAAATAAATAAAATAATACTCTTTCTACTATACCGAATAATCAGCTTAAATATAGGCCATCCAAGGCAACAATGATAAACACAAAAGCCAGACAGCCAAACAACACACAATCAAACTAAATTAGCAGTGTTGCCAAGAGTATATAACACAGATCTGATAATGTTAGTTCTCATTACATACTCTTGGCCTGAAGCCAGGGTTACCAAGGGTGATACTAAAACTACTAAGAGTACACACATGCATGCACTGTGAGCATATGTGCTAATAATAACAGGTGCAGATTAATGCTTAGTCCCCTAGCCGTTTGCATTTAAGCATAAATAAGCAATGACAGGAGTACATAATTGGATGCTATCGTATTGTGTATATACTCTTGATAATGAGCCTAAATTACTGTTTATTCATGACCAAAGTAAATTACTACACTTAATGCTAAACCAAACTGAACTAATTCAAAATTGGGCCGATCGGATTAGATTTAGTTTTATTTGTCTACACTTCTTGCCCCTGGCATATTTTTAGTGGGGGGGGGGGCTGGTAGGGGGTGCCCCCCCATTTTCAGCCCCTTATTTCAGATGGGGTGCCCCCCATAGCCCAAAATTTTTTCCGGAAGTACTTTTTAGCGAATTTTTAGCTGTAGCGATGTCGTGTTCGTCGGGTTTTTGAGTCATTTTTGGCTAAATTTAGTGTTAGCGTAGCTATAATAACGTATGAAAACGTAAAGTTTAACGTATAATAACCATAATTTCCTGTAAAAATAGTGTTTTATCGTGAAATTGGTGCGCCCACCCCATAAAATTTTGCCTAAAAATATGCCAGCGACCCCCTCCCTCCGCAAGTCGTGCAGTTTTTGATGTTCTGAGCTTACTTGTTAACTTGCGATATATACCGCTCGGGTCAAAAAACAACGATTGTTTTTCAACGATATATTGTGCAAAGCGTATGTTGTGTTTTGCATAAAAACTGGAATGAAATACATTTTCAACTCATTTAGCGAATATCGCAAAGACATCGCTACACTCCACAGTTTGAGTTCAGTAACTCGCCTCCAGGTCTAGATATAAACCTCGCCCCCCCCCCAGATTTGCTCAGCTTTCCGACCAGACGTCAACAGTCCATACATGTATGAGGGGGCAGATGGGGGGACCCCTCCCAAAATTGAGGGGCCGGACGCCGAGGGGAGGGTCCCTAAAATTCGGGCAAAATTTAGTAAAAATGGCACTTTTTTGGAAAAATTTTACAAAATTAAGGTATTAATTTGTGGTCGATCAGGGAGGGAGGGTCCCCAAAATTTAGCCGGAGAGGTCCCCCCAAAATTTTGACCCCGTTACATGTATGGTCAACACGGGTGTCTAATCTGGTGGAGTGGTCCTGTACCGACATTCTGACCACCGCTGTGCCAAGTCACACGAAAAATGACCATGTTTTAACGAAAAAATTACGATTTTTAAAAAATTTTCGGCAAAAGACCTAGCTTTGGCGTGAAAAGTCACTATTTTTGAAAATTTTTGCCAAAATTCAGGTAAAAATCGCATAAATTTGATAGCAATGCCCATATTATTTAAGATCAAATTTCATAAAAATATTTGCTTGTATCTAATTTTGCTTGCCCTTGTAACGAAATTAAAAAAATCGGGGTGGGGGTCTCGGACCCGGACCCCCCATACCCCCGCCCGTGTCAAATCAAAACTGTGCTGCTGAGGCCCCCCTCCCATGTGAAAGTATGCAGCCATCAAATGTGCAATTAGTGCAAAGCAGTGCAATCACTAGTGCGCCATCTAGTGCAATTCAGTGCAGTCTCGCGTGATTTTACCCTGCAGCATTATGCGATGCGCTTGAAATGGCCGTGACACCACCTTTCAAAGAATCCAACACTTCACTGAAAGTTAAAACAGAATCGAATTTAAATGTAACTTGAATTTAAAAACTTAAAAATCGTGGCTTAAAAGCATATATGACTGACTTTCTGAGAAAATCGACCAAAATTGACCCAGGTTGCTTAACTTTTTTTTCGACCCTCTTTGATTTTCTTCATTTCTATATATGTGATAGAGGTAGTCACCAAACTAATTAAAATCAAATTAGTTTCGCCGAAATCCCTGTGGTTGTTGAGATATGGCTCTTCAAAAATGGTGATTTTGTTCGTTTTTTTTGCTATTCCACCACTCGTCACTTGTACGCTTCTCCTGGCTCCTGCTGACTCTGCACAAATGCGGTTTTCTGAGATATTACACCCATATATACGTTCTCTATAACTGTTGCAAAAGAGTGCTGAAGTATTGTCACTGTAACTTTTTACATGAGCTTCATTGAGATTTTTTTGGCACTCTTTATAAGCATTTTTTTGAACTTTGGTTTTTTCTGCCTATTCAAAAGTGCGGGCAGGGCCTAATTTTTATTTGATTTTGTTGCTCTATTACTGTAATTAATTTGTGCAAAGTTTCATCAAAATCGTTGATGGGTTGGGTATTCATTTTTCCAAATGTTTACCTTCTTTTATTGTTGTATGGTAATGTTCTGCCGCAATATCTTCAAGTATCTAGTTTCTTTGCTTTCAAAATCAAATTTCTTACTGCTACTGTTTTATCAACTAGTAGGCACCCAGTTAGGGATGGAAGTCTCGCTCTCGGTCTCGGTCTCGGTCAAAACCCGAGACTAGCCCAGTCTCGGTCTCGGTCTCGGTAGTCGAAAAGTCTCGGTTTGTACCCGGTCTCGGTTTTTCAAATCGGTGAAAAATTTTCGCGTGGTCCCCCCTTTGGTTTCTATTTTTGGCACAAAATTTTTTTCGGAAGTTTTTATTTCACCAAAACTTCACATCAAACAGTGAGTTTCTGTCGATTTTTTTCCGACAACTTTACCATGGTTCTTTAGTTTATCAGTAAGCACAGTACACACACAAAAATGTATGTTTGTGATTAGGTTTCTTATTTTATATTATCTTTCAAATTTGTCTGTGTGATTATTATTATATTTTATTCTTTAATCTTTAGTGTTTGGCTGGTCAACTTTGTTATGCCAATGGGTGACCCAGTATGTCAAGTTTCATACAAATCGAACATGGGTTACGGCTTGATTTTTGTCAAAATCGAACTCCAAACGTCCACAATCGACTTATCATCACCACTTTCAGGAATTCAAAGCTTTATATCTGAGCCCAGAAACGGTTTAGAACCATCATTCTTGAAGCAAAAATGGTCAAAATGACCCAATAAATTGTTTTCAAGCAAAAAGTCAAAAAGTTGGATTTTGATAATTTTATCGACATTTTTTGCTCAAAAATTTTGAAAATTTTAAAAATTTTAAAAAATTTTACTTTTTAATTGAGAACAACTTATGGGGTCATTTTGACCATTTTTGCTTCAAAAATAATGGTTCTAAACCGTTTCTAGGCTCAGATATAAGGTTTTGAATTCCTGAAAGTGGTGATAAGTCGATTGTGGACGTTTGGCGGTCGATTTTGACAAAAATCAAGCGGTAACCCATGTTCGATTTGTATAAAACTTAACATACTGGGTGTTCAATAGTTTATAAAACAGTATAAGTACCAACTTGATTCAAATTTGACAGCAAACAAATTATATACTTGGAAATATTGCAGTAGAACATTACTATACAACAATAAAAGAAGGTAAACTTTTGGAAAGATGAATACCCAACCCATCAATGATTTTGATGAAATTGCACAAACTAGTTACAGTAATAGAGCAACAAAATTAAATAAAATTTAGGCCCTGCCCGCACCTTTGAATAGGCAGAAAAAGCGAAAGATCTAAAAAAATGCTGATGAAGAGTGCCAAAAAAATCTCATTGAAGCTCATGTAAAAAGTTACAGTGCCAATACTTCAGCACTCTTTTGCAACGATTATAAAGAACGTATATATGGGTGTAAGATCTCAGAAAACCGCATTTCTGCAGAGTCAGCAGGAGCCAGGAGAAGCGTACAAGTGACGAGTGGTCGAAGAGCAAAAAAACGCACAAAATCACCATTTTTGAAGAGCCATATCTCAACAACCACAGGGATTTGGGCGAAACTAATTTGATTTTGATTATTTTGGTGACTACCTCTATGACATATATAAAAATGAAGAAAATCAAAGAGGGTTGAAAAAAAAGTTAAGCACGAATTGGTCGATTTTCTCAGAAAGTCAGTCATATATACAATGGACAGCTGAGAAAATATGGGAGGGGTTGGGCAGAATCTTAGGCCATTATTTTTAAGAACTGGCCGGGGTTGAAAAACGTGGGGAGACAAAAGACCAGAGGAAAAAGTGGGCAAGGGGGGTGAAAACCACCCCGCGCCCATGTGGGGTCAAAAGTCACAGTTTGAAAAGTGATTGGATGACATTGACATATTCATGGAAATGCAAAAAGCACGCAAAATAACCAGGAGACAAACTTACACCAAGCAACCAACAAAAAAACCTGGTTTCATTAAAAAAGTAATAGCTATTTACACTTATAGCTAGCGATAGGAATCAAAATTAGCAGTAAGGAATCAAAATTAGCATTAATGAAAGAACCTTAAACTATATCAAAATATACTTACTAATCTGATGTGTACAGTAGTAAAACAATCAAGTCACTTATATTTCCATTCAATAACCGATCATACCTAACCATTAGAGTCAATGCATAGTGTTACAAACTTACAACCATACATGGGAATATGGGTTTGGGGGGTTTCATCCCCCCCTAGAACTTAGCACCCCCCCCCCCCTAGAACTTCGCACCTCCCCCCCCCAGGAGGCAATTTCACCGCCCCCTAGGTGCTTCACATTTACTCCTTCCCCCAGGATCTCGAGAAAGCTGCTCACGACGCAATCGGTGGCTCACGAAGGGAAATCTGGCAAAAAATGAGCCCCGTACCCCCTCCCCCCGGTGGTTCATCCGCCCCTCAGCATTTGCTACCTGTCCATGCATGGCTTCAGCCTATACCCATTCCACAGAGAAGCTTATGTAGAAATCCCACTATCCCACAATACATTGCGTGCATTCTGCATATTTTGTCTCTAGAGACATTTTCGTACTTCTGTAGGCTGAACAGACATATTATATACGACCGTAACTATGACAAAAAACTAGAAAAGCAATCTAAAAAAGCTCAGACAATCATCAAGACACCGACATTGAGACAATAGCAAAGTGAAAACAGGCAGAAAGCCAGACACAATAAGCTAGGCCGAAATTACAATATTATTGGCTACTTACCCCGTATATCCGCTAATACTGTCTTTAATATTACTGCCGACGTCTCTAAAACAAACACAATAAATAAATATAAACAATTTTAGT
>JASANF010003962.1:0-20386 GCA_030248245.1 Trissonchulus sp. WLG1_4 | reverse complement strand
AGGAGGTGCACAGGTGCAGCCCAGGAGGCTGAGGCGGATCGCGCTCCTGAGCCCCGTGGTACCCCGTCTCTTAGTGAGCGAGACTACAGCGAAACTGTGGATTTTTTCAATTCGGTCTGGAGATCTCGACGTCTTTACCTCCATTTTAGAAGAAATTCCTACCTATAACCGAATCCTAAATTTGGGGGGATCAAGTGCAGTTGGGGGGAAAATAGTGGGGACCTATTTTTTGGGTGTAGAGCACCTGGAGAGGGAGCATTTTTTGAAAACCTCAATTCAAGAAATTGGGAATTTCCCTGAGCTACAGTGAGACCCTTGAAATTGCATCTCCAGCGTCGGGAGTGGAACGTAGGCCAAAGTTCGGAAGTGGAAATGGCTATAATCTTTGTTTTTGGATAATTCCCAGTGTGTTATGACGTTTCAATATCGTCTAGGTTAATTGGCAGGGGTCTCTAGGCCAAGCCTAGTATTTTTTCTTAATCCGATTTTATTGCTAGCCTTAGCCTAAGCCTAAGCCCTAACCTAAGCCTAAGCTAAGCCTAAGCCTGATAATTAAACCTAAGCCTAAGCCCCATACTAAGCCTAAGCCCTAAGCCTAAGCTAAGCCCAAGCCTAATTAGGCCCAAGTTTGAATTTGGTCAAAAATTGAGCGAAAGTTTCTGTGATTTGGCCAATTTTTGGCAAGAACCCGTACTAAGAGCCTTTGTTTATTTTTAAAAAAATCTCGTAAACAATAATTAGCACCATTTAGACACGATTAGAACGGAAAACAAACTTTTGCAAAAATTGCGAAAACGTCCCTCACTGAGGCTTCAGCGGCGGGGATCATATCTCAAAAAAAAAAAAAAAAAAAAAAAAAATGAAAATAGGACAACTTCTTAGCAAAAACGCTTCCCCCAAGTGCTCTACTCAAAAAAATAGGTCCACTATTTTTCCTCTCTAACTGCATTTAACCCCTGAATTTTATCTGAAAAAAATGTCACTGGCTTTTCAACTAAAATTTACCTACTTTTTACAGATGTGAAAAACATGTGAATTATCTCTAAAACGCCTGTAAGAAGTATCTGAAATTTATCTGAAAAGTAGGGATGGAAGTCTCGGTCTCGGTCTCGGTCTCGGTCAAAACCCGAGACTAGCCCAGTCTCGGTCTCGGTCTCGGTCTCGGTAGTCGAAAAGTCTCGGTTTGTACCCGGTCTCAGTTTTTCAAATCTGTGAAAAATTTTCCTGTGGTCCCCCCTTTGGTTTATATTTTTGGCAGAAAATTTTTTTCGAACGTTTTTATTTCACCAAAATTTCACATCAAACAGTGAGATTCTGTCGATTTTTTTCCTAAAACAGCTTTACCGTGGTTGTTTAGTTTATCAGTAAACATAGTATATACACACACAAAAATCTATGTTTATGATTAGGTTTCTTCATATTTTTTTCAAGTCTGTCTGTGTGATTATTATTATATTTTATTCTTTAATCTTTAGTGTTTGGCTGGTCAACTTTGTTATTCTGGCTTGACATACTTAATAATTGTAATATCCAATTAGTATGAGTTTAGCAAAAAATCAAAAATAAATCTGAAAGTTCAACTAGACGCACTAGTCAGAACTATGTAGTTCGGTAGATGAGAGGGGAAGACTCTACTCCCAACTAAAATTTAGTCCCAGGGGATTGAGGGGGCACAATTCAAAGGGGTGTCACGCCGGAGGCAAAGAATGAAAGAGCGTCACGGCGCGCAGGACTAATTTTTGAGCTAAAAACTCGGATCAAGTGCAGTTGGGGGGGGGGGGGGAATAGTGGACCTATTTTTTGGAGTAGAGCACCTTGAGGGAAGCATTTTTTGTAATAGAACCCCTATCCACAAATTTGGATTTTCTGAGCTATGACCCCTTGAAAATTGCATTTTCAGTGTTTTTGGAAGTGAACGTAGGCCAAAGTTCGAAGCCAAAAATGGCTATAATCTTTGTTTTTGGATAGTTTTGAGTGCGTTATGATGTTTTAAGGCATCGTCTAGGCTTAGTTGGCAGGATTCTCTAGGCAGCATTTTTTCTGAAAATTTCGATTTTTTATTGCCTAAACCTGAGCCTAAGCCTAAGCATGAACCTAAGCCTAAGCCTGATACTAAGCCTAAGCCTAAGCTTGATACTAAGCCTAAGCCTAAGCCCCATGCTAAGCCTAAGCCCTAAGCCTAAGCTCAAGCCTAAATTAAGGCCAAGTTTGAATTTGGTCAAAAATTGGACGTTTCTGGCGAATACTGTGAAATTTTGACCTCTGTCCCAAAGCAGACACAATTTGTCCTTGTTCTCGTTAGAAAATACAATTATTAAGTATTTTTGACACTGTTTGGCCGAATTTAGTTAAAAATCGCTCCGATTGTATTGGAATTACCAATGTTCTGCTAAAATGCACCCAAGATAGAAAGAGTTTTTAGCTCAAAAATTAGTCCTGCGCGCCGTGACGCTCTTTCATTCTTTGCCTCCGGCGTGACACCCCTTTGAATTGTGCCCCCTCAATCCCCTGGGACTAAATTTTAGTTGGGAGTAGAGTCTTCCCCTCTCATCTACCGAACTACATAGTTCTGACTAGTGCATCTAGTTGAACTTTCAGATTTATTTTTGATTTTTTGCTAAACTCATATATACTAATTGGATATTACAATTATTAAGTATGTCAAGCCAGAATAACAAAGTTGACCAGCCAAACACTAAAGATTAAAGAATAAAATATAATAATAATCACACAGACAGACTTGAAAAAAATATGACGAAACCTAATCATAAACATACATTTTTGTGTGTGTACATACTATGTTTACTGATAAACTAAACAACCACGGTAAAGCTGTTTTAGGAAAAAAATCGACAGAATCTCACTGTTTGATGTGAAATTTTGGTGAAATAAAAACTTTCGAAAAAAATTTTCTGCCAAAAATATAAACCAAAGGGGGGACCACAGGAAAATTTTTCACAGATTTGAAAAACCGAGACCGGGTACAAACCGAGACTTTTCGACTACCGAGACCGAGACCGAGACCGAGACTGGGCTAGTCTCGGGTTTTGACCGAGACCGAGACCGAGACTTCCATCCCTACTTTTCAGATAAATTTCAGATACTTCTTACAGGCGTTGAGATAATTCACATGTTTTTCACATCTGTAAAAAGTAGGTAAATTTTAGTTGAAAAGCCAGTGACATTTTTTTCAGATAAAATTCAGGGGTTAAATGCAGTTGGGGGGGGAAAAATAGTGGACCTATTTTTTTGAGTAGAGCACCTTGGGGGAAGCATTTTTGCTTCAAGAACCCCTATTTCATTTTTTGGATTTTTTGAGATATGATCCCCCGCAATCTGAACCCTCAGTGAGGGACGTTTTCGCAATTTTTTTCCGAAGCCCTTGTTTTTTCCGTTCTAATCGTGTCTAAATGGTGTCAGATTATTGTTTACAATTTTTTAGAATCAAAACAAAGGCTCTTTAACCGGGTTCCTGCCAAAAAATTGGCCAAATTCGCCAGAAACGTCCAATTTTTGACCAAATTCAAACTTGGCCTTAATTTAGGCTTGGGCTTAGGCTTAGGCTTAGGGCTTAGGCTTAGTATGGGGCTTAGGCTTAGGCTTAGTATCAGGCTTAGGCTTAGGCTTAGGCTTAGGTTCAGGCTTAGGCTTAGGCTCAGGCTTAGGCAATAAAAAATCGAAATTTTAAGAAAAAATCCTGCCAGCTTAGCCTAGAGAATCCTGCCAACTAAGCCTAGACGATGCCTTAAAACATCATAACGCACTCAAAACTATCCAAAAACAAAGATTATAGCCATTTTTGGCTTCGAACTTTGGCCTACGTTCACTTCCGAAAACACTGAAAATGCAATTTTCAAGGGGTCATAGCTCAGAAAATCCAAATTTGTGGATAGGGGTTCTATTACAAAAAATGCTTCCCTCTAGGTGCTCTACACCAAAAAATAGGTCCACTATTTTTCCCCCCCCAACTGCACTTGATCCAAATTCAGAGTCTCAGTTCTGGGTGAAATTCTCTGAATGGAAAGGGTAAAAAACATCTAAAAAATCTGCAACCGAATTGAAAAAATGGCGGTCGGGTGCCTGTTAGTTTAGCAGCCGGTTACATTATTCAGCTTTAAAAAAACGGGGGTGTCACAGACTAGGAAAACCAAAATACTGAATTTCGACTACTTTTTAGTCGAAAATAAGGCATCTACTATTGAACGGCGTAAAGTATAACACGGCCGAGTGGCGCTCCAAATAACCCACTTTGGGCGAATAACTAATAATTTCAGATTCAGTAACAATCGGAATAACTTCAGGTTTCTTAAATTGGACTACAGTGCTCATTTTTTTAAGATTACTGTCAGCTGCGAAAGCCAATCCAAATAAAAATTTTTGCACACTATTAAGGTGGCACTCCTGAAATGGGGGTTTTGGCCATTATTTTGAAAACGCGCAAAAACAAACATGCATCGTAAGAACAAAACTTGTTCAGAAGTGAATTTCCTTCAATTTGATGTACATACATATCACATTTAAATATCACACAAAAATTTGAAAATTTTTAAGCAAATTTCAGCAAGAAAATAGATTTTCACGGAAATGCCTTCACAAGCCAGTGCACTCACACGTATGTAATGAATTTGAAAGGCTGACAAGCTCTTCTGCTGAGTAAGAAGTGGTTACATTGTGAGTCCTGAGTGTCAATATTCCAAAGAAAATATTGAACGCAGCCATTATTTGTGGATTAACTGATTTTTAAGTCCCTCTTATTGTACACATGTACTGCTGATTTGCTCCAAAGCCTTACTGATTAGGCCGTGTTTACATTGAGCTTTTTTTCAGCTGCTCGAGCAGCTGAAAAAAAGCTGCAGCTTTTCTTCGCCATTTCCGGCTTTTTTTCAGCTGCTCGAGCAGCTGCAAAAAAGCCGAAAACGGCGAAAAAAAGCTGGAGCAGCTGAAAAAAAGCTGGAACTGCAGCGTTGTCATGACAACGGAGCAGCTACAGTCTATAGTCTATAGTCTATAGTCACCGCCATACTTATCCGCTTTTTTTCAGCTGCTCGTGCGTTTTCTCAGCTGCTCCAGCTTTTTTTCAGCTGCTCGAGCAGCTGAAAAAAAGCCGGAAACGGCGAAAAAAAGATGCAGCTTTTTTTCAGCTGCTCGAGCAGCTGAGAAAAAGCTCAATGTAAACACGGCCTTACTGATGAACTGTAAAACTGTTTTATTCACTTCATTCTACAATTAAATTTTAAGACGCATGTTCTGTAAGGATCGACTCTTGTTACACACCCCAGGGACGTAAAAAATCGACCATCTCCGATTTGGCTGAAATTTACATATATTGTGGGGTAATATGAGTACAGAAAAATTAGGCCATTTTTGCGGGTAAGCCTATACCTCAGCCCACATGGCGCCCTAACTTTCAATACTTTCACAAAGTATAACCAATATATGTGGCTCAATGCACAAGCTTCGAAATTTAAGTAGCATCTCCACATCCGTCTAGTAAACCATACTTACTGCAAAATTTTAGTTATTTGTTGATCTCAATTTTGCATATTTTGCTTCACCGACTCTCCCATGGGTAACTTTCACTATGGTCCTTACTATGAGAATAAGGCCCCATATATATCTCATAACCATGCAAAATTTCAGCCAAATCGAACTGCGACCAATAGGTCAAATAATGACCCAAATATGGTGCATTATCTGCAGTGCGACAGTGAGTCCAAGTAAAGTGTCTCAAAATAAGCTGGTACTTTTTGCAGTTGCGCTCGTCTTTTGTTTTGCATTTATACGCAAATATCTTGGGCTGTATCTTACTAATGATAAAATTTAACAAAAGGCTCTCTGATAATGAAACTAACGACTTGTTTTATAAAAAATACCAAAAGCTATACGTATTTTTCAATGTTGCAATATAATACCGCCGTTCCTGTTACAGTTTTACGAAAAACGACAAAATAAGCATAATAGCCTTAGTCTAGTCTGTATATTTGCATATTTTTGGTAAACAAATTGCACAATTAAGCCCGTTTCATACTCGTCCTTAAGGACACAGTGACAGGGACAAGGACAAATTTAGGTCAGCTCCTGTGAAAATTTGACAAATGCGTTTGAGCTAAATATTTGTATACGGTCTAGAAGTGACCTCATCTATCGTTATGCAAAAAATTGGCATATTTGGCTATGCAGTTTTTCTGAAATCGCTTAGGGACAAAACGAAAGGGACAAGGATGAACCGGGCTTTAGTCAGTCATTGTCAACTCAAAAATGTGGGTGTTAGCTATTACAAATTACGTCTATGCAACTGAGTTTTATTTCCTCCTGCTTTATTTAGCACTTTTGGTCATCATTTAGGAATCCTAAAATATCTTGCTGCAAGCGTATATTATAAGATGCAACAAACAGTATTTTACTGCAAATTTGATACAATTACAGTCACTAAAGCCCGGTTCATAGTTGTCCGTAAGGGCTGTCCGTGTCCGAGTCCGTGTCCGTGTCCGTAAGAGTAGTTTGATTCATACTTGTCCGGATGTCCGTAACAAATTGTCCGAGAGTGTCCGTAAAGGCTGTCCGGATGTCCGGAAGACAAGTTGAATTCAGTTCAACTTTTGTCCGTGTCCGTAAGCAACCAGCCAATCAAATGAAAGCTTGATTAGTCACGTGTGATTGCGTACACATAAAATTCCTCCGCGCATTACAAAATTTTATTAAATTGTTCGTAACATGAGCTCAGTAGCTGCATTTTAGTGTGCTAAGAACGTTTTTATTGATTTTTTGAAGGTTGCATTCTCACACGCTTGGTACGCTGCAGAATGTATAGGCGTTATTTTATATACATAGGCACTGTCCGTAGAGTGTCCGTAGAAGTATGAATTAATGCTGCTTACGGACACGGACACGGACAAATGTTACGGACAACCTTCCGGACACGGACACGGACTCGGACACGGACAACTACGGACATTTCCGCACTACTATGAACTAGGCTTAAGGGTAACGAACGCGTGTAAGCGAACAAGAAATAGCACATTTCGTGCTATAGCGCTTTTTCCATGCGCTATTTGCGCTGCAAGCGCCATCAAATTTGCTATATGAGTTATTTGCATTATAGCTCTATATGTGCTATTTGCTAATAGAGGGCTATTTGCGCTAATTGCGATTTGAGCGGTATCGAAGGTGCCATATGCGCTATTTGCGCTATAGCGCTATCTAAGGTGTTATATGCGCTGTTTGCGCTATAAGCGCTATCGAAGGTGCTATAATTAGAGCTCTGACCGGGCCTGTAGCGGGCCGCGGCCCGGCGAGATTTTTTAGAAATGGGCCCGCCCGTAAAATTCCGGGCACCGAGCCGTGCGCGGTCCGCCGGGCCTAGAAATCCGCAAGCCCAGAGCCGTCTCGAGCTTCAGCAACGTACGAACAATGACTGGCCGACCAGCGGGCCCCGGGCTTATCGGCCCGCAACGGCCCCGGTTCGGAAGCGCGCTAGTAGGCCGGCCCGGGCCCGACCCGGGCCCGGCCCTGAAAATTTGCTAGTGGCAAAACTCTAGCTATAAAGCGCTATTTTTTGAATATGGGTGAACCTCTACAGAAAAATGGCCAAAGGGGATTTTAACCAGCCATCGCTCGTTTCCTAGCATAACGCTCCATCAACTGAGCTACGCCGGCCTATTGGTATTTGTGTTAATTTCTCTTTATTTAGGTAGTTATGCTAATCTTGGATAGCGCTTATAGCACCTGAGGGTGCTATTTGCGCTATTAAGGCGCTATTCTGTGCTATTGGCTAATTTATTGAAAATTTTTGTACTTCCTGCTTAGGCCTAGGCCAGGGCTTAGGCTTGGGCTTAGGCATGGGCTTATTACGCTTAGGCTTGGGCTTAGGCCTGGGCTTAGGTTAGGCTTGGGCTTGGGCTTAGGCTTGGCCTAAGCCTAAGCAATAGGAGCGAAGAATGGAAAGTCATGTTGGGTGATGCACTGCAATTTTACAAATAGGAGCGAGGGATGGAATGGAAAGCCGTACAAACCGAACAACCGGAAGAGGGGGGGGGTGAGTGCCATCTGAATCTTCTTACCCTGCTTGGGCTTCATTTTGCATACAATTAATGCAGCTTTAACGCACTTATCGTTTTGCTATATGCGCTATTTTTTTATATCGTCGACAAGAACACGCACCACAAAAAATAATGAATAGTAATAACAAACCACAAAAAATAACAATGAAAATAATTTTAAATTTCTTTTTGTTTAGTGAGGAATCGCACACGTACTAAAAAGTACAAAAATTTTCAATAAATTAGCCAATAGCACAAAATAGCGCCTAAATAGCGCAAATAGCACCCTCAGGTGCTATAAGCGCTGTTCAAGATTAGCATAACTATATGAAGATAAATTAACACAAACACCAATAGGCCGGCGTAGCTCAGTTAATAGAGCGTTATGCTAGGAAACTAGCGATGGTTGATTAAAATCCCCCTGGCCATTTTTCTGTAGTGGTTCACCCATATTAGAAAAATAGCGCTTTATAGCTACAGTTCTGCCACTAGCAAATTTTCCGGCCCGGGGCCGTTGCGGCCCGATAGGCCCGGGGCCCGCGGGCCGGCCCGAAGCAGGCCCGGAGCCTGCGGACTGGCTTTATCAAGTGAGAAAATGCATTGTGTGTGCGTCTGAGTGTAGTATAAATGTGCGCACTTGTAAAAGTCAATGTATATTTTGCAAAGTTTTGTAAAATTTCCCTTAAAAAGTGCCATTTTTACAATTTTGTCCAAATTTTGGGGATCCTCTCCTTCGGCCTTCGGTCTCCCCATCCACCTTCATAAATGTATGACCACAAAGTGTAGGAAGATGACAAGGGTCACTGATAGACATCAGGAACTGCTCGTAGTAACAGCCATTGGGTGACCCGGCTCTGTTGGTAGGATGATAGACAACCGACTGTCTTCGTACACAAATTTTTGTGTGTGGCGACTCATTTGGAACAAATTCTGAAATTTTCATAATTTACAACTGACATTTCACCGCTTTTCAACACTTCAAAAAAATAAAGCGCCCCTGCCTTGAATAAAGCCCCCATCTGAATCTTCAGTAAAAAATAAAGCCCCTCCCTTGAATAGAAGCAATGCCTTGAATAGAACCCCCATTTAAATTCTCACGAAAAAATAAAAACGCTGGGGTTCTATTCGAGGAAATACGGTAAACCTTAGTTGCATAGACGTACAACGCAGCTATAATAGCTAACACCCACATTTTTGAGTTGACATTGACTGACTAATTGTGCAATTTGTTTACCAAAAATATGCAAATATACAGACTAGACTAAGGCTATTATGCTTTTCGTTGTCGTTTTTTGTAAAACTGTAACAGGAACGGCGGTATTACATTGCAACATTGAAACATACGTACAGCTTTTGGTATTTTTTATAAAACAAGTCGTTAGTTTGACTATCAGAGAGCCTTTTGTTAAATTTTATCATTAATAAGATACAGCCCAAGATATTTGCGTATAAATGCAAAACAAAAGACGAGCGCAACTGCAATAAGTACCAGCTTATTTTGAGACACTTTACTTGGACTCACTGTCGCACTGCAGATAATGCACCATTAATGCACCATTATTTTATAATGTAACGCAATATTTTGTGAATGAGACAGAAATATTGTGCGAGTGAATACAAACGCAAATTTTTGGCTTGCGATTTAAAAAATTGGCTGAACAAAAAAATAAAATTTGGCACATAAATGTACCTTGTCGACTTCGAGCGGTCGCAAAATTTGATTTTGAGCAAATCGATAGTATTTAAAAAGTTTAGTCATTTTTATGTTTTTTTGAAAAATCGCGATTTCAGTGTTTATCAATGTATCAATCAAATTCATCAAAAACTACATTTTGCGACCGCTCACTCACGTTGAGGCGAGCAAAATGAGCTATCGATTGTGCAAAAGTTAGTTTTTTGTGAAGAGAAATCGCGAGCCGAAATTCCACTCACGTTTGCTCTACAGTGAATGTTAATTTGTATCAATAAACTTTTTTTTTGTGTTTAGGCATACTTTTACACCAGCTTGCCATTGTGCATCTAAAAAAATTGTATTTCAAGCTAAATGTTCATCAGCTACTTTTTGGCTTCTCTAACTTTTCTCAACGGTTTTTTGCATTAAAAAATACACTCTATTTTTTGACACTGTCGTTTGTTTGGGTAAACCTCGGGTTTTTTGATTGGCAATTGCCTTTTTTGATTCATGATAGCTCTCGTCCATGTCGTATTTCATTGTGAAATTGGACATAAAGTTAGAAAATAATTAGATGCTGGTGTACCTTCTTCAAAAATGTTGATTTCTATTTTTGGTGAAGTTGTGCAGCGTTTTCAAGTTGACCCATTTTAGAAAAACTAGTATATATTGAGCAAAAACAATTGGATTAAAATTATAAGAAAAGATACACCTCGACAACATAACCAGCTACAGGTTAAGCTATAGATCGACAGTGTCAAAACGATCATGCGAAAGTGTCAAAACCGAACAATTGAAAGTCGACCGAATGAATGCTCAGTCTTTAATGTGATTGTGACTATTTTTATGACCACGTCGAATTTCCTATTCACACTAATTTTGTTTCTAACCTAAGTTAGCGAAACGACAACCGATTTTGACCATGGTATCGATCGAAATATCTTCCAAAAATCTAAACGTCATTAAAGGGTTAATTTTATTAGAATTAAACTATTAATAGGATTAATAGGATTAAATTTTATGACATCAAAATTGAAATTTTGCATAATTTGTCTAATTTCTGAGTAGTGGGGGGGTGGTGTGTGTGTGTCCTTTTCGGGGTTTTGGTGGGTCGTTTGTGTTTGGGGGGGTGTGTGCGTTATTCGTTGGTATTTTTTTTCTGCGCGGGGGGATTTTGTGCCCGCGCCGTGATAGGTCTTTGGCTTTCCGGCGGAAAAGTATTTCTTCCTCGGCCCGGCGCTGGCCTGGTTTCTGGCTCGGACCGTGGATCACTCTTACGGACACGGACACGGACTCGGACACGGACAGCCCTTACGGACAACTATGAACCGGGCTTAGTACGCAGTGCGTTGTACGTAGTGTTTGTGACCGGTCGAAATTTTCGGTCGGTCGGAAAAAGCCGGCGCCGGCTGGCCGGCAGACTGGCTAAAATCAACCGGCCGGTTAAAACACCAGCGGGCCAGCTATATTTGACAGATTGACAAAGTTAGGCCGGCATACCAATTCGGCAGGCTGAGTTGCCAAAATGACACTATGCATTTGGATGGATTGGTTTTTGTCCAAAAATCCGGCCGGCCGAACTTTTTTTTGCCGCCGGGCCGCCGGCCGGAGTCGGCCATTAGCTTATGCGGCCGGTCAAAAACACTAAAACGACGTAGCTCAACGATGCCTTAACCAAATTTAACACTCAAGAGCCTAAATTAAAGACAATTATCTGGCCGACTTCCCATTTTTGTCGAATTTTAGTTAGTGGCGGCAAATTTTTAGTTATTTTATTTTTCATAGAAAGTGACGTTTTAGAAAGCCTGTCATATTGAGGCAAATCATAAAAACTACAATTCAGGAAGTTCGGTACCTATATATACGTCTGTTTTAATCGTGTGCAAAGTTTCAATTTGATTGGTTTTTGCAGCTGACAGTAATTTTAAAAATGTAGCAAAATAGTTGAATTTGAGAAACAAAAGAAATTAGTGTTTTTCAATATATCAATCGAATTCATAATGACATTTTGCAACCGCTCGATCACGTTAAGGTGGTACTAACGAATGTGCAGTGGTTTTTAAATTTTTGAAAAAAATAGTTGATTCAAACTGTGTTTTTTGAAAATAAAATCTGTAAAAAATGATTTATATACACAAAATGGCAAATGAAGTTAGCGGAATTGTGTAAAAATTTTGAGCAAGCCAAGCCAACAAGCCATACTACACAACAGGAAAATGGAAATGTAACAGTTTTGGACACTTTTCTAAACGCATGCGCAGCGCATAAACACAAAAATGAACATGAAAAAACTTTTGCAAATTTTCTAGACACCAAATGAATTTTTTTAAAATTGCTTATATGTTTGCGCAGATATAGAACCTGAAAGTTGAGTGTGAATAGACACTTTTGACTTTGATAGCTCATATTTCGTTTAATAATTGACGAATCATAAAATCTGGCATATTGGAATATTGGGTCTAGATAATTTATTTTTAAATATTTAAGCCATTTCTCGCATGTTTGGTTTTGATTGGCTGATGGTTTTTTGCCCTTAAGGCCGATTCACACGGTGCGTTTTTGCCGCTGCGATTTTGACGCAAAACGCAAGACGCAGGGTGTCGCACACAAAACGCAGCATCTGAACAAACGTTGCGTTTCGCAAACTATATTGCTGCGTCTTCATTGTTTTAAAAATATGAGAAACAGCTTTGCTAATATTGTTAAAACCAACACGTCCGCAGCGTCAAAACGCACTGAAATCGCAGGCCGAATTGCAGTCTGGCGTTTAAAACGCTGCGGAAAAATCAAGACGCATTCATTCCGCATTGAAATCGCTGCGTCTGTTCAGACAGTGCGTTTTGCCGCAGCGGCGAAAACGCTGCGGCAAAATCGCAGTAAAATCGCAGCGTGTGAATCGGCCTTTAGGTTTGGGCTCAGGCTTAGGATTAGGCTCGGTCTTAGTCTTGGGCTTAGGCCGTGTTTACATTGAGCTTTTTTTCTGGAAAATGCTGGAACTGCAGCGCTGTCATGACGACGGAGCAGCTGGTCTATAGTGACCGCCATACTTATCGCATTTTTTCAGCTGCTCCAGCTTTTTTCCAGCTGCTCCAGCTTTTTTCCAGCTGCTCGAGCAGCTGAAAAAAAGCTGCAGCTTTTTTCAGCTGCTCGAGCAGCTGAAAAAAGCTAAATGTAAAGACGGCCTAAGGCTCAGGCTTATGAAGCAATAGACACCAAATACTTTGGCCCGTATTCACATACTAAGTGTAACGCTTAAACTTAGTGTTTACACTTAGTGTTAGCGCTTATAAGCACTAAGTGGTATTCACAAACTTGATCTTTTAACATGCTAAACATACTTAAGCGCTTAGCGCTCAGCAAACGCTAAAGGCCGATTCACACGGTGCGTTTTTGCCGCTGCGATTTTGACGCAAAACGCATGCCGCAGGGTGTCGCAAGCGAAACGCACCATCTGAAAAAACTTTGCTGCCTCATTGCGTCTCGCATGCCAGTTTGCTGCGTCTTTACTGGTTCAAAAAAATGACAAATTGCGCCGCGAAAATTGTTTATACCAACATGTCCGCAGCATCAAAACGCAATGAAATCGCAGGTCGAATTGCAGTCTGGCGTTTAAAACGCTGCGGCAAAATCAAGACGCAGGCATTCCGCACGAAAAACGCTGCGTCTGTTCAGATATTGCGTTTTGCGTGCGGCAAGCTGCGTTTTGCCGCAGCGGCAAAAACGCTACGGCAAAATCGCAGTAAAATCGCAGCGTGTGAATCGGCCTTAAGGGGGTAGTGTCGCGAAAGCAGTCAATTTTGCGCGACTATAAAACTTTTTCAGTGAAAGATAGGTCAATGTTCTTTATATATTCTAAAAATATGTTTCAAGGCAAATATTTTTGCCAAGTTTCAGAAAAATTGATGCGGCATACAGTTAGCAGTGAAGTCGCAAAGTCGGAAAAATGAGGTTTTGAAAACCTAATCACGTTCGATAATTTCGTCACAACTAAAAACTTTTTGTTTAGATTCTTTAAGGTGGCGCTCCTGAAATGTGACTTTTCAAAAAACGGCAGTTTGGGGCCAATTTTAGATACACAATGGCAAGCTGGTGTAAAAGTTTGCCTAAATACAAAAAATGAAGTTGGTTGATACAAATTAGCATTCACTGTAGACCAAACGTGAGTGGAATTTCGGCTTGCGATTTCTCTACGCAAGTAAGTAGCTGCTGCACAATCAATAGCTCATTTTGCTCGCCTCAACGTGATCGAGCGGTCGCAAAAAGTCATTTTTGATGAATATGATTGATATATCGAAAAACACTAAAATCTCGATTTTTGAAAAACATAAATTTGACTAAATTTTTTAGATACTACCGATTTGCCAAAAATCAAATTTTGCGACCGCTCGAAGATGACAAGGTGCATTTATGTGCCAAATTTTAACTTTTTTCGTTGAGCCATTTTTTTAAAATCGCAAGCCGAAAATTTGCTTTTGTATTCACACGCACTATATTTCTGTCTCATGCAGAAAGTATTGCGTTAGTTCACAAAAAAATTATACCACACTCAATAAAACACCAAAATTTTTTAATCACGTTTCAGTAAAACTCAACTGCTAGTGTTTTTCCGCCTTTCAAATTCATTACATACGTGTAAATGCACTGGCTTGTGAAGGCATTTCGGTGAAAATCTATTTTTCTTGACAAAATTTGCTCAAAAATGTTCAAAATTTTTTTTATGTGATATGTACATCAAATTGAAGGAAATTCACTTCTGATCAACTTTTGCTCTTACGATGCATGTTTATTTTTGCGCGTTTTCAAAATAATGGCCAAAACCCACATTTCAGGAGTGCCACCTTAAGGGGGCGCTCCGGGAATCAAGGATTTGGGCCGTAATTTTTTAAAAACAGCCAAAACGACCTATCATCCTTGAAGGAAAGTTGCTCAAAATACTATTTCTGATGTTTTGACGTGCATATCTTCATAGCAAAAAATTTGGAAAAAATTGGACAATTTACTGATTTTATTCGACTTTTACACAAAATCAGCAAGTAAGCCAGTGCATCAACGCTTTTTGAGGTTTTGCAAACAGACGATACGTAGATTTTATTAGCCGTAATGAAAAATTAAAACAATTTTATTGCGTTTTGTGCAAAAAAATCGCACAAGAAACCATTTTCAGAAGCAGCAGACTCAAATATAAGCTGTGTGAATACAAAACCAATTTTTCGGCATTCGATTATAAATTGCTGGTAAGATATTTTTTACAAAATTTTGCACAATTATAGTATTAGGCTCTGCGCAGTTGAACAATTTTTTAGTTTTTTAAAATAAAGCTTAGAAATTTTTTTATATGAATTTTATTGCTCAGAGTTCGACTTCGAAAACACATAATGACATTTTATATCAAAATCCGACATAAATGGTAAAAACCAAAATAATGTTCAACTAGAAAAGCACATAAGCTACATTTTGGTATATAAAGTGTGACTATACGCAAAGTATAAGCAGAGTTATCGTTTGCCGAAAATTCACTCACGTTTGGTGCTCTGGGAGTCACGTGACATGATCACGTGATTTGAAATTTTGCCTCCAGTGTTCCTTTGTGCCATACTACATATATGTATAGTAAAGTTTGACATTTGCCAACTTTTTTGCCTATTTTCGATGTAACCCCCGATTCCCGGAGCGCCCCCTTAAACAAAGTAAAAGCACATATGCTCTAGTTTATGCACACAAAATGTAGTGCAAATTGCTTGAGTGGTTGTGGAGTAATGCCTGTTTGAACTGTGAAACTGTGCGTAACCTGTAAAGTACTCACAGCAATAATGATAAATTGTAAAAAATTTAGACACCTATTTTGAAATCAAAAGAAAAACGAACCTTCATTTTTCATTTTTCTTATTTGTGGGAAAAAATTGTGCGTCAAAACATTACATGTACTTCACAAGCTGGCCAATCTGATATCTGGCTTGATTTTTTGAACTTTTATGTCTCTAGTGTGTGATGTCTGGCTCACAAATGGTGATTGGTTAAAAATATTGGTAGATATTGGTAGTCTAGTGTTTGGGAGTATTTATTTGACACCATATGGCATTTCACTAGTTTCTCAGTGAACGTACAATTTCAAAGCAAAAAGTTCTCCTTTTGCAGCCTATGAGCAAAACTGCTTTGGCGACACTACCACCTTAAGCGTTAGTTTGTGAATAACACTTAGTATGTGATTACGGGCTTTTGTCAGTTAGGCGCTGATATTGTGATTTTCGAAAGTGAGCGTTCGCAGGAACTAGAAGGACGTTTTGTATCATAAGATTTAGTGTTTGTGCCGCCTATTTCTTTGTGAAATATAATAAATATCTGCATTATTCACGTTTGTGGCCAGGCTTGAGGTGCTGGCTTCCGATATTCGACATTTTCCCTGTTGTGTTGCGCCACAGATTGGGATCAAGGCCCGTATTCACATACTAACACTAACACTTAAAGTTAGTGTAAACCCTAACTTTAAGTGCTTCGTAGCACTAAAATTAGTGCAACGAAGCACTTAAAGTTAGTGTTTACACTAACTTTAAGTGTTAGTGTTAGTATGTGAATACGGGCCCAAGTGCAGTTGGGGGGGGGGGAATAGTGGACCTATTTTTTGGTGTAGAGCACCTTGAGGAAAGCATTTTTTGTAATAGAACCCCTATCCACAAATTTGGATTTTCTGAGCTACGACCCCTTGGAAATTGCATTTTCAGTGTTTTCGGAAGTGAACGTAGGCCAAAGTTCGAAGCCAAAAATCTTTGTTTTTGGATAGTTTTGAGTGCGTTATGATGTTTTAAGGCATCGACTAGGCTTAGTTGGCAGGATTCTCTAAGCTTAGCTGGCAGGTTTTTTTCTTAAAATTTTGATTTTTTATTGCCTAAGCCTAAAAGCCTGAACCTAAGCCTAAGCCTAAGCCCCATATTAAGCCTAAGCCCTAAGCCTAAGCCTAAGCCCAAGCCTAAATTAAGGCCAAGTTTGAATTTGGTCAAAAATTGGACGTTTCTGGCGAATTTGGCCAATTTTTTGGCAGGAACCCGGTCAAAGAACCTTTGTTTTGATTCTAAAAAATTGGGATCAAGTGCAGTTGGGGGGGGAAAAATAGTGGACCTATTTTTTGGTGTAGAGCACCTAGAGGGAAGCATTTTTTGTAATAGAACCCCTATCCACAAATTTGGATTTTCTGAGCTATGACCCCTTGAAAATTGCATTTTCAGTGTTTTCGGAAGTGAACGTAGGCCAAAGTTCGAAGCCAAAAATGGCTATAATCTTTGTTTTCGGATAGTTTTGAGTGCGTTATGATGTTTAAGGCATCGTCTAGGCTTAGTTGGCAGGATTCTCTAGGCTAAGCTGGCAGGATTTTTTCTTAAATTTTCGATTTTTTATTTCCTAAGCCTGACCCTAAGCCTGAACCTAAGCCTAAGCCTAAGCCTGATACTAAGCCTAAGCCTAAGCCCCATACTAAGCCTAAGCCCTAAGCCTGAGCCTAAGCCCAAGCCTAAATTAAGGCCAAGTTTGAATTTGGTCAAAAATTGGACGTTTCTGGCGAATTTGGCCAAGTTTTTGGCAGGAACCCGGTCAAAGAGCCTTTGTTTTGATTCTAAAAAATTGTAAACAATAATCTGACACCATTTAGACACGATTAGAACGGAAAAAACAAGGGCTTCGGAAAAAAATTGCGAAAACGTCCCTCACTGAGGGTTCAGATTGCGGGGGATCATATCTCAAAAAATCCAAAAAGTGAAATAGGGGTTCTTGAAGCAAAAATGCTTCCCCCAAGGTGCTCTACTCAAAAAACTAGGTCCAATATTTTTCCCCCCCCAACTGCATTTAACCCAAAAAGGGTAAACAATAATCTGACACCATTTAGACACGATTAGAACGGAAAAAACAAGGGCTTCGGAAAAAAATTGCAAAAACGTCCCTCACTGAGGGTTCAGATTGCGGGGGGTCATATCTCAAAAAATCCAAAAAATGAAATAGGGGTTCTTGAAGCAAAAATGCTTCCCCCAAGGTGCTCTACTCCAAATTTAAAATAGGTGCTTTCACTATTTCCGCCCCAACACCAAACGCACTGAAACGCAGGCCAATGCATTTAACCCACAGATTGAGCTCTCACGCTCATCACTCATCACGTGTTAGTGTGCGTGTGCGTTTTCAAAAATACTCATATTTAGCCTCAGATTAGGACTTAGGCTTGGGCTATTTAAAACCAGAGATTCTGAATTTTATCTGAAAAAAATGGTTCTGGCTTTTCAGATAAATTTCAGATACTTCTTACAGGAGTTTCAGAGATAGTTCACATGTTTCTCAATTCTCACATAGTCACATCTGCAAAATGTAAGTGAATTTTACCTGAATTTCGGGTAAAAAGTATATATTCTCTGAATTTTTTCTGAACTTTTCTGAAGTTTATCTGAAATTCCTTGGAAAGTTTGTCAAAATCTGACTGAATGGAAAGGGTAAAAATAAAAAACACCTGAAAAATCTGTAACCGAAAAAATTTACAAAAAATTCAGATCTATTGGTCTCCTGTGAGTGCAGTTGGGGGGGATAGTGGAGTGGACCTGTTTTTTAGAGATGAGTACCACAAAGGAAGCATTTTTTGCAATAAAACTATACCTATGGGTCAGACTGAAGCGGTGGGGGGGGGGGCCGGGGAATTATTTTCGATTCTAATTCGCTTCCTACCCCATCTTTTAGTAAAAATATGAAACCCCCATCGTCAGCCATGCCCCCAATCTGATCTCTAGCCCCCAAAATAGCTGTCGCTCCTTTTAATAAAAATCTGAACTGAAATTATTGGTGTTAAAACCCTTAGGGGTCGAATAAGTCGGAAAAACGGCATTTTTTCGACTAATGATCCGGAGTCCCCCTCCCTATATCCCCCAAATCTTGGGGGGGGGGGTCAAAATTGAACGCTCTTTTGAATAGGCTAGGTTAGAAGTTTGTTGGATGTAAGCTTTAGCTGGAAATCAAACTTTGTCCAAAAATTAAACTTCACATGAAATTTTTTGCGCAAAATTGGATTTAGTCAAAAATACTTAATCAAATGAAAACCTGCTGTTACTATTAAAAATACTGAATCAAATGAAAAACCTGCTGTCATACATGTATGAGGGGGGATGGGGGGGACCCCCCCAAATCGAGGGGCCGGGGGGGAGGGTCCCCAAAATTCGGGCAAAATTTAGTAAAAATGGCACTTTTTTGGGAAAATTTTACAAAATTTAGGGTATTTTTGGTCGATCAGGGGGGGGAGGCCCCCCAAAATGTTGACCCCGTTACATGTATGCCTGCTGTTACTATTGAAAAAGCAACTGCTGAAAAAATTTTGTTTTGAATTTGGCCGTTTTTTCGAAGGGAACGGGGTCAACGTGCCTTTGTTTTGATTTGAAAAAATTGTAAACATTATTGCTACTCCATTTAAACACATTTAGAACGGAGAATACACGGGTTTCTGAAAAAAATTGCGAAAACGTCCTTCACTAAGGGTTCAGATTTTGGGTTAAATGAAGTTGGAGGGAAAATAGTGGGCCTATTTTTTTAGTAGAGAACCTTGGTGGAAGGACATGTTTGCTTCAAGAACCCCTATTTCATTTTTTGGATTTTCTGAGATATGACTCCCGAAATCTGAACCCTCAGTGAGGGACATTTTCGCATTGTTTTTCGGAAACCCGTGTTTTTTTCGTTCTAAACGTGTTTAAATGAACTTGAAATAATGTTTAAAACTTTTTGGAATCAAAAACAGGCACGTTTACCCCGTTCCTTCCAAAAATTTGGGCAAATTCACCAGAAACGTCCAATTGTTCAGGGAAAATCCTGCCAACTTAGCCTAGAGAATCCTGCCAGCTAAGCCTAGACGATGCCTTAAAATATCATAGCTCACTCAAAACTGTCCAAGAACAAAGATTATAGCCATTTTTTGCTTCAAACTTTTGGCCAACGTTCACTTCCCAAAACCCTGAAAATGCAATTTTCAAGGGGTCATAGCTCAGAAAATACAAATTTGTGGATGCGGGTTCTATTACATAAAGTGCTTCCCTAAAGGTGCTCTACTAAATATATAGGTCCACTATTTTTCCACCCCCGCCCCAACTGCACTTGAGCCAAGATTTTGGGGGGTCATATCTCAGAAAATCCAAAAAATTGAAATAGGGGTTCTTGTAGCAAAAATGTTTCCCCCAAGGTGGTCTAATCAAAAAAAGGTCCACTATTCCCCCCCCAACTGTATTTAACCCTGAGGCTTAGGCTTAGTTTTATAATTTTGAAATATGTTGATGTGCTGTGCTGAGCCTTGCTGTAACTAAAGCTACGTCAGCGCAGCAGGTACTTTATACTTGGTTTGGATAGGATTTGCCGAATCAGTGAATGGTGACACTTATCTGATATTTACGGACAGTCGAACTTCCTGTGTTGAATTGTAACACTGGAAGCATATATAGGTACTTCGATTTACAATGCTTTCTTCAATGTATATATAGCTGCACGCCAACTGAAGTTATATATAACGGTCCGGATAAATCGAAACACCCCACCCAATCGCTTAGAAATTGGATTGCCTACGTACCACCTTGAATGCCCTTCCACCTTGACGCACATAAAACAGCGTCATGGGCATGGGGGATGGGGCACTTGAACTAATACAGTAAAGTTGGTGGTTGTTTTAAATTTA